>OU015762.1:1517943-1574007 GCA_907173295.1 Fagus sylvatica
AATGAAACATTTAGTCCTGTGGTGAAACCTGCCACCGTTCGAATTGTGTTGTCTCTTGCTGCTCAGAATCGTTGGACTCTTCGTCAACTTGACGTAAGCAACGCCTTCCTCCATGGTTCACTCAAGGAACGAGTATACATGCAGCAGCCTCAAGGATTTGTTGATCCTGCATTTCCTTCACATGTATGTCTTCTCCATAAATCCATTTATGGCTTACGACAGGCTCCTCTCGCTTGGTTTGAAAAATTCTCATCTCATCTGCTTACTGTTGGCTTCACTGCATCTCTTGCGGATTCTTCACTCTTCATCTACAAGTCTGGTTCTATGTTTCTCTATTTACTGTTGTACGTGGATGACATTATAATCACAGGTAGTGCTCCCACTACTGTCACGGCTCTTATTGATAATTTGGCTACAGCTTTCGAGCTCAAGGATTTGGGCCCCCTTAAATTTTTTCTTGGTCTTCAAATTAAGTATCAGCCCAATGGGTTTTTTGTTCACCAGTCCAAGTATGCCTTGGATCTCTTGGCACGTCACAATATGACCACTTGTAAGCCTTGCAGCACTCCTTTTGTGTCGGGCTCCAAACCAGCATCTGTGGCTTTTCTTAATGATCCAACATCGTTTCGTAGTCTCATTGGTGCTCTTCAATACCTTACTTTCACACGCCCAGACCTCTCTTTTGCTGCCAACTCTCTTTGTGAACATATGCAAAGTCCTACTGAAGGTCATTTAGTTGCTGCCAAACGTGTCCTGCGCTACGTATAGGGTACTCTCTCTCATGGTGTCATATTTCAACCTGGTCCAAGGGTTCTCACAGATTTTACTGATTCAGATTGGGCGGGTAATCCGGTGGATCGTCGTTCCACGACTGGTTTTCTTGTGTTCCTTGGAAATAATCTCATTACATGGTCTTCAAAGAAGCAACCAACTGTTTCTCGGTCATCAACTGAAGCTGAGTATCGTTCTTTAGCTATTGGTGCTGCTGAACTTGCTTGGATTAGGATGCTTCTTTGTGATTTTGGTGTCATACTTCCTTCTCCTCTTGTGATTTGGTGCGATAATACTAGTGCAATTGCCTTGGCTTCCAACCCGGTGTTTCACGCTCGTACCAAGCATGTGGAAGTCGACTACCACTTTGTCCGTGAAAGGGTAGTTCGTGGGGACTTACGTGTTCTTTTTATTTCCACGAATGATCAGTTAGCTGATCTCCTTACCAAGGCATTACCTGCTCCATGTTTTCTCGAGTTATCTAGCAAACTCCTGTCCTCACTTCATAGGCATCCGTTTGAGGGGGGATGAAAGACGGATCAACTCTGCTTAACTGGAAGGATAAACTCTGCTCAGCTGTTAAGAGTTTGTTACAGTAAATTAAGTAGACTTAGTCAAAAGTTTGTTAGACTAATATAACACGTGTTATGTACGTGAGCAATGTTATATAAAGCCAACAGTGTAATAGAATAGTTTAATTGAATTTCAATCTACAGAAAATATCTCTGCTTCTATATTCTAGAACCCTCTCATCTTTTCCTTTATATTTTAGAAATCTTTCAAGCTTGAGGTTAAAATACCACCAACTCCATCTATCAAGTCTCATAAAAGCTATCAAGTGAGTATCTATCTATACATACAAAAGAGTATCTATCTATACATAAATACATACCTATGATATTGAGCAAATACTAATATTCATTAAGTAGTAATTGTTAGATATAAACGTGTGAGGGTAAGTCTCACACACACACACACAAAAAATAAATAAATGATTGAGGAATTAAAATAATATAATTAGGTGCAAACTCATATTCGTAAACTTTTGGATTATGTGATATTCATATATGTTATTTAGTATTTCAACTGGAGTCTTCTCAAAGTGTTATCTCCTCAATAGTAACACATGCTATCGTGACAAACTTACAATGTAAGACCTTGATAATGGCTAACGATAATAAGAACACAAGCAAGATTGAAAATTTGAAAATATAAATTGCTATCAAGGGACATAACATGTTTTGCATAAGAATTGTACAATTTTTTTATGCACATTGCCTTAAAGATATGGATAAATTGCATGGCTATAAGTATCTTTTAAGTCCCAATGTTAAAGATATTAACCAATAAGGCTTTGGCTGCAGGGCTGGAATCAACGTTAAGGGATACTATGTCTGGTCATTTCTTGATGACTTTGAATGGGAATTCGGTTATACATACCGGCTTGGCATCAATTATGTAGATTACAAAAATGGGTTAGCAAGATATATGAGACACACTGCTTTATGGTTCAAAGATTTCCTTCAAAAGGAAAACGTCACCACAAGGCCTCCATTGTTGTACTCTGATTAGTAATGAGGTTTTAAGTGAGTGATTTATTGTATGGGCTGTAATTGTAAGAAAAATGAACTTGTAGCTTCCATTTTTCAAACCCAAGATAATAATGATGGTCTTGCAGAATTGAGCCAGATTGATCAAATAGCTTTGGCACTGTGATAAATACCAAATGTTTAATCTAATTTTGTTTAGTTTGATACAGCAAAAGATATTCTATGATAAATATTCTTAATGGATTCATTACTATAATATCTAATGTATGTAGGATAGAGTTATATATACTCAGAAATAATAGTCGGGATTCAAAGAACTCTGGACACCCTTGTACTAAAAAAAAAAACTTATGTGATCAACATATACAAGCCAAAAATGACGAAAAATGTTTTTTTTTTTTCTTCCCTTGTGCCCTCACTCCATCCATTCCTCTGTACTTCCAACACCACTACTACCGCCATGCACCATTGCCACCCCTACTTTTGGCACCACCAATGCCTCCATTGCCACATCACTATCACTAATCATTGTAAGTGTCAATATTGCCGCCTGCATCACACCACACTATCGCCCCGGCCTTCAATATTGAGTAAGTTTGACATACACATTAAAATCATGGGTAAATTACATTCTAAATCCTAAATTTTAGGGGTGATTTCAAATTAAACCCTATAGTTTCTAAAGTTTCAAATTAAACCTTGGAAGTTTAAGACCATTACAAATTAAACCTTACCATTTTCTTTAGTTTCAAATTGATCTTAAAACCATATAAATTCAAACCTAGGTTTTTTTTGGGTTTTATGGGGGGGGGGGGGTTAAATTGATATGATTTTAAAATTCTAAGGTTTGATTTGTAACAATCTTAAATTTTAGGATTTAATGTGAAAATATTGAAATTATATATTTTAATTTGAAACCACCCCTAAAATATAGGATTTGACATGGAATTTTCCCTAAAATCTATTATGCAATCAGTTTATATGCAACATGATTAATTGGCAATTGATCAATCTCCAATTATTAGGGATGATTACCGTGATTACGTGGAATTCTGCTTCAAAGAATTTGGTGATAGAGTAAAGTATTGGATCACATTATTCAATTAACGAGCCAAATTATTTTGTTGTTGGAGGGTACACAACAGGTACCAAGGCACCTGGCCGATGTTCTAAATATATTGGAAACTACACATTTGGGAACTCAGGGATAGAACCCTATATAGTGGGCCATAATTTACTTCTTTCTCATGCAACTGCTGCAAAATTGTACAAGGAAAAGTATCAAGATTGTGATTTAAACAATAATATAGCTAACCAATTTGAAGATTATGTACCATCAACTTGTGTCTCATTGATAAACCAATATACATACATCTACATGTGTGTACAAAATATAAATGTGTTTTAGGCTCCTAACTAGTTTATATTACAAAGAGGGAGGAAAACAGGGGGAGTGAAAACCCTTCCCCACCCTCTTGGTTAGGAGCTGGTATCTTGTAATACCGCTGTAAACAGCATCTTCCTCACAAGCAAGTGGGACCCACAGGGGATGATCAGTTGTTAGGGCCTAAGAACCTGGGCCCACAAAATGCTTTTCTCCTAGAGGAAAAATCGAACAAAAATATTACTAGGCTCTCTAGCTCGAGCAAGATGCATTGTAATCAATATATACTTTTACTTCCTCTTCTATTTTTCTTTCCACTCTCTTTTTATGCTACAACCAAACAGAACCAAACTAATCTTTATGAAGAAAAAACATAATCTATTGAGCTTTAATATTTATTCCTAATATGAATAAATAAATAAAAGAAGTTCATAATATGGTTGCAAACAGTTTCTTTCAAAGTAAAACTGTCTTATTTATATTGGATGTTATATATATATATTCGGATGGATATGATTATTTGAATTTGATTATTGTAGGCTTCTCAAATGGGAGAAATTGGGATTACACTCGCAAGTTATTGGATGGTGCCTAAATTCCAAACAGTTGCTAGCCGTAAGGCTGCCTTTAGAGGTCTTGATTTTATGTGGATTGTTTTATGACTTAATTTGTGCTAGCCCTTATTAATTCCTATAAACAAAAGTTTTTCTTTAAAGGTTTAGTTGTGACTGCCTAATTACCTTGAATTATTAAAAATGCTTGTAGCACTTTTCTTTTTTCCTTTTTATAATTATTTGTGTAGGTATATGAATTATTACCTTTGGTGATACCCCAAGACCATGCGAGCTTTAGTGGGGAATAGCCTACATTTACTGATTTACAATTACTAACAAAGTCACACTATTAATTTGTTGTCACAGCGGAGAAGGATGGCATTCCTATTGGTCAACTGGTATTAATCTTTCTCTCTCACACACACAACCAAACCCTTTTTTTTTTTGTTGCTTACAACAAGAATGAGATTCGAAAACAAGCCGACAATATAATTGAATTACAAGGTTCTTAGCAGCTGCACACCAAATTTAAATATAATGAAAATCATATTCCTTGTATACTAAGCAAACTATGTTATAAATGGTTTTGTACACAGCTTCTAGCTGGCTTTACATTTATCCCAAAGGAATTCAAGAACTTGTGCTATACGTAAATAGAAAATTCAACAATCCACCAATTTACATTACAGAAAACGGTAAGAAACGACCTTTCTATCCTTCTATGCTTTTGGCATAGTGAAATTGAAATTATTAGATTATATAAATAAAAAATTAAACATTTTTTTTTTAAAAGGAGTTAATGACAATGGTTCATTGCCAATTCAAGATGCTCTCTATGACCGCATGAGGTTAAAATACCACCGTAGCCATCTATCAAATCTCTTTAAGGCTATCAAGTAAGATTAAAACCCAACGTAGTAAAATATTTTCTAAACAATAAAATTTACTTCTTAGTTGTTTACAATTAAGGGATTAAACATTCTCTAGTATAGAGTATAGACTGTATATATAGATAAGGCCTGCCTAGCCCTTTTACACTCATGCATTGGTAATTCCTCTTTTAAACTTCTTTTAAGGTATATTTTTCTTAAGGCCCAGTATACTTGGCCCAGACAGAAATGATAAGCTTGAATAATATTGGGCTCAGCATTTTGTCTTCTCTCTTCCTCTCCATGTGGCCCATGCCCATATGGGAAGCTCAATGGGGAAATTTGAAAGAGTGATGTGGAGGGCAAAAAAGAGGGTTTCTAAGTTTACCCATGGGCTCAAGGGGAAGGTTCCAAAGTGGGTGCACTTACAACACCTATGAGCCCATGAGTGACTCAAGTGTAAGTCAATCTCACTTGCAAAGGGATCTAAAGGTGATTTAGCTAACCGACTTACTCAAATCAACATAAAACTAAATCATCTTAAACCCCCCATGAAACCCACTGCTAAAGGTTAATTGTCACACTCTCAAAATCCTAGTAACCAAAAGCAACTCCTCAATCCCTAAAAGAGTATTTTGGACTTCCTTTTAGCCTCAATAAAGGCATGACCATATAGAAACATTAACCAAGATTTACCTACCCTCAATCTACTACTTTTATTTTCTCACTCAAAAATCAAAATCAGCTTGTTTTCTTATATACAATGGATTCAAAATCAGAATTCTCTTGTGTTTGGTAGCCCAGGTAGAGCTCTCTCTCCCTCATCATGTCGCTCCCAAATTTATCGATTTTTATGAAAGAAAATGTAACAAAAACGACCCCCTACAACTTCCTTAGTAACGCATAAATCTATTTTGCAAGTACTTATTTCAATAACAAAAAAACATCATCTTTTCATTATCTATACACATATTTAAGTGCTAATTAAAGAAAATAACGACCCAATATTTTTTATGAAAATTTGAGCAATCTTTCTCATTAATGTAACAGTCTTTAAATAAAAGTTTATGCTTATTGAACTAATACAAAATAAACTAGAGTTAAGATAAGATAAGATAAGATAAATGCAAGCTATTTGAAAAACAAATGCAACTGAATGTTTAAAATACAAATACATCGAGTTATTACAAATGTGATAAAATCAATCTAACTTCTTATGTGCTCTATTACTAATGTCAAAGATATTAACAAGTATATGGTGTTTTGGTAGAGCTGGAGTTGACGTGAAGGGATACTTTGCGTGGTCATTTCTTGATGACTTTGAATGGGAATTTGGTTATACTCTTCGGTTTGGCATCACTTACGTAGATTTCAAAAATGGATTGAGAAGATACACGAAACGCTCTGCTTTATGGTTCAAAAATTTTCTCCAAAAGGACAATGTCACCAAAAGGGCAACTTTGTTGTACCCTTGAGTTGTAATTAAATCTATAGCAAGTATTGATTTGTTGTATGGTGATCTAATTGTTTGTAATATGTTCTATATTAAGAGCTGTGATTATAAAGATATTACAATTTTTACTATATAAATCTTATAAATTGATGTGTCATTGAATAAATTTAGACATTCATTTATTATATAATTAGTCGCAAACCTCGTGCAATGCATGAGAAAATTATATATATATATATATATATATATATATATGATGAATAAATTAATTTCAAAAAGTTATAAAGCTAGTTATAATTCTAATAAAAAAAAAAAAATTGGAACTTGAAATTAAGTGACAATATTTTTCATCTCATTATACAACAATTTTTCACCTATGAGGATCAAAGAGTCAAAAAGACTTGTGAAGTCAAAGACAGGCCTTTTACAAAAGCATTGTAAATGATTTAACAACAAAATCATTAGGTAACAATTTTAAAGAAGAAACTCTTCAAAATCATTGCATTCAAGATTAAAAGAATTCATTCGTGAACAATAAAAGACACATACTTAACAAAGAGATTAAACACTTTGCTGCTCATTACCCAATAATCAATCACTAATGGCGAACCTATGCACTTTAAAGAGATAAGGGAGAAAAAAATATTATTCGGTCAAAAGACTTGTGAACACAAAAAAAAATAAAAATAAAAAAATCCATTTACATTCAATATTATAACAAACCTTGAAAAGAAGATAATTTCTAACTTTTGACCAAATACCTTTAATCCTTTTGATAATAATCATTGGCGTTTTCTATAAATTGTGAAAATAGACAAACATAATGATATCTCACATTTATTTTATAAGAAACTTATATTATTGTTTTGGTTCTATCATCTATGGTAAGAAATTGAAAAAACTTCTCGACGCTTACGGATCTCTAGAGCTCTGCAAGCGGTAGAAGTCTCACAACTTGCCATCAGTGCAAGATTGAAGTCCTCACGACGGTTCTTGATCGTTTAGTTGGGGTGGTTGTTGTCACGGGGAAGGGAACACCATGGCTGAAGAGTTGGCAGAGCTCTGTCGTCGAATGCAACTGTCTGATAAGGAGAAACTTCGTATTAACCTACGAAAGGATCCTATTGTTAAGTCAAAGAAAGAGGCGCAATTTAGTATCCTCTTCAAACTGTTGACGACTCGGGCTTTCAACGTGGAAGCATTTAAGGGAACGGTGCGTTCGTTATGGATGGGTCGAAGGGGAGTAACAATCAGGGCTATTGAAGATAACCTGTTCATGGCGGTATTCCAGGAGAGGGATGATTTGGAGAGGGTCTTTGTTCAAAGTCCATGGACTTTTGACAAAAAACTAATCCTTATGGTTCGCTTTGAAGGGGACTTACAACCCACCGCTGTTACGTTTACTCATGCTGCGTTTTGGATCCGGGTTCATAATCTTCCAATCAAGAGCATGATAAGGGAGGTAGGTGAGGATATTGGTATGGAATTAGGTAGCTTGCTAGAGGTGGATGTACCCGACAATGGGCTTGGTTGGGGTAAATATCTGCGTATTCGTGTGGAGATAAATGTTATGGAACCATTGTTACGTGGACGGATTGTGCAAGGAGTTGAGGGGGAGAATGCTGACCCGTTCTGGGTGGAGTTCAAGTATGAACATCTGCCAATTTACTGCTACAGGTGTGGCAGACTAGGTCATAGTAGCAATGAATGTCTTGAAGGGAGGCGGAGTAACCGAACTGAAGAGATACATGGAGAGAAATGGGGGTCTTGGCTGCGGGCTCCTATACTACGGGGACCTCCAGCTCGTCAAACTCGACGGGATAGGACTCCAGCAGAGGATGAGGGAGACCTGCAGTCTGACCGGAATGGGGTGCAGGAGGATAACCCACACTCTCATGCTCCGGTGGTAGATGGCGGGGAGGAGGATGCTGTTGACTCCACTGGGGTGCAGGCGGAAATTGAGGAAGAGATAGACTCCAGCATTCATCCGTTAGAACCAAGGGATCATGATGTGCTTCCACAAAATCCGGGATTGGAGGATTCTGATCCTAATCCAATGATTTGTGAATCTGAAACGGAACTGCATGAGGTACGAAATATACGGCTTACACGAGATGAGGCAGAAATTGTGATTATTCCTGTGATGGGGCCAGCTGGTTTGCATGGTTCGAATAATGGGAGATATACACAACACCCTGTGGAGCCTACCTTGAGGGATGTTGCTTCACCTAATTGCCCCACTTCTGCTGGCCTCTCAAAATCTACCACGTGGAAAAAGCGTGCGAGAAAGGTAAGTACACGTGGAGAAGATTCAGGCTCCACAACTCCACGTCAAAGAAAACGAAAACTGGTTCCACCTGCTGATATGGTGTGTGAATTGGAGGAGAGACGATCCTCAAAACGGCGTTTAATCATTGGAGAGGGTAGGGATGAAAATAATTTATCGGTGGAGGCTGTTGTGCAGCCCCGCCGGTCACAATGATTGGCCTCAGCTTAAACTGTCGTGGGCTTGGGAACCCACAGACAGTTAATGAACTTCACGATTTAGTGAGGAAAAAAGGACCCAACGTTGTGTTTCTAATGGAGACACGGTTACAAGTACGGAGTTTGGAATGGTTAAGGTTGCGATTACGAATGAAGGGGTGTATGGGGGTTGATCGACATGGTTTGGGCGGTGGTTTAGCGCTGCTATGGGACTCTAGTGTTGATGTCCATATTCAACACTATTCAGACCACCATATCAGTGCCAATGTCGTTCAAGCTGATGGCATTCAATGGAGGATTACGGGTTTTTATGGTCATCCAGAAACTTCGCTTAGGCACCGTTCTTGGTCGTTACTTAGGCACCTTCGGGGACCAAGCGGGGTTCCATGGATGGTTATGGGGGATTTCAATGAGATTATGCGGATTGATGAAATGGTGGGGCAGGCTGATCGGAATACCAATCAAATGGCTTTATTCCGTGAGGCTTTGTTGGATTGTGAATTGATTGATATGGGTTTCATTGGTTCGGCACTCACATGGTCGAATAACAGAGAACAAAATGCTTTAGTGCGCGCAAGACTGGACAGAGTGGTTGCAAATTCGGGGTGGAAGAGTTTGTTCCCAATGGCTGTTATTTCACATTTAGTTGTTGCTTGTTCAGATCACATGGGTTTGTTGGTTAATACTATGGGAAGTGCTGAAGTGCAGAGAGTGGACAGCAGACGAAAGAGGCTGTTTCGGTTTGAGAAAACGTGGGTCCGTGAAGCAGGGTGTGAGGATACTATTGCTGGAGCTTGGGACGTTCATCCTGCTGGAACTGCTATGTTTCGGGTTGCTGAGAAAATAAAAAACTGTCGGGTTCACTTGCTTCAGTGGAGTCAAGCCCAGGTTCGGATTACTCCATTGCCTCCGAAGCTAATTGAGACCAAGTCCCAACAACTCCAGGTCCTTGAGCAGGGAGCCGTGACTGCTTATGATGGGGAAGCAGTGAGAGCTCTTAGGCGAGAGTTGAATATTCTTCGGGCTAAGGAAGAGACGATGTGGCGGCAGAGATCAAGGATCTCTTGGTTGGCGGAGGGGGATCAAAACACGAGCTTTTTCCATGAATGTGCATCTCAGCGTCGCAAGACAAATACTATTATTGGCTTACGGGATCAGCAGCATATTTGGCAGACAAGACCAGCAGAGATTGAACGGGTTGCTGTGGATTATTTCCACCGAATTTTCTCTTCATCAAATCCCCAAGCTATTGATGATGTAGTGTCTGAGGTTGCTGGGGTAGTGACACCGGGTATGAACAGCGAGTTACTGAAGCCATTTAGAGGTGAGGAGGTCCAAAAAGCATTATTTCAAATGCACCCAACTAAGGCACCAGGACCAAAAATATTGGCATATTGTAGGTGATGGTATGTCCGCTTTATTTCAGGCCTATCAAAAATATTGGCATATTGTAGGTGATGACGTCTCAAATGCAATTTTGGATTTTTTAAACTCAGGTAGGATGTTAGGCAGTATTAATTTTACACACATTGTATTAATTCCTAAAGTGGCTGCCCCTGAGCAGATGTCACAGTTCCGGCCTATCAGTTTGTGTAATGTTTTATATAAGGTTGCCTCCAAAGTTCTGGTGAACAGGATGAAGTCAATGCTCCCACAAGTTATTTCAGAGAGCCAGAGCGCTTTTGTCCCAGGAAGAATGATTATGGATAATGTAATCATTGCGTTTGAGACCATTCATTACCTCAAAAACTTGAGGCAGGGAAATAATGTTCAAATGGCAGTCAAGCTGGATATGAGTAAGGCATATGACAGGGTTGAATGGGACTACCTCCAGGCTATTATGTTGAAACTGGGTTTTCACCCAAACTGGGTGAAGCTAATTATGGCATGTGTCACTACAGCTACCTATGCTATCATGGTGAATGGTGAACCTAAAGGGTATGTAAAGCCACAGCGTGGGCTTCGCCAAGGGGACCCATTGTCCCCTTATTTATTTTTGCTGTGTGCTGAGGGTTTATCAGCTTTATTGAGGAAGGCAGAAAGGGAGAGTTTGATTAGAGGAATATCCATTTGTCGAAGAGGCCCACGCATCTCACATCTTTTCTTTGCAGATGACAGCATTATTTTCTGCAAGCTACTAGTAATGAGTGCAGGGCTATCCACAACTTGCTTGCTCTGTATGCAAATGCTTCGGGTCAATTAGTGAACAATGATAAAACTGCTGTATTTTTCAGTTGTAACACGCCCCAGCTTACCCGGGATTCTATCTGTTCCATGTTTGGCTCAAACCTGACAACTCAGTTTGAGAAGTATTTGGGGTTACCACCAGTAGTGGGTAGAGCAAAAAGGAGGGCTTTCAATGAAATTAAAGATAGAGTTTGGCGGAGGTTGCAAGGGTGGAAGGAGAAGCTCTTATCCCAAACAGGTAGGGAAGTTCTTATTAAAGCAGTTATCCAAGCCATCCCGATATATGCAATGGGTTGTTTCAAGCTCCCAGCTGGATTGTGTGCTGATCTAAGTGCCATGGCCACCAGATTTTGGTGGGGGCAGAAAGGGGTGGAGAGGAAAATTCATTGGCTTAGCAAGACAAAGTTAATGAAGTCTAAAAGGGAGGGAGGTATGGGGTTTAGGGATTTACAGCTTTTCAACAAAGCGTTATTGGCTCGTCAAGGATGGCGGTTGTTGCACCAACCATCATCTTTACTATGTCGGGTTCTAAAGGCTAAATATTTCCCCAACCAATCATTTTTAGAGGCGGATGTTCCAAGCAACGCTTCCTACATATGGAGGAGCATTTGTGAGTCCAAGGAGGTCCTGCTTAATGGCATGAGATGGAGAGTGGGAAAGGGTGACAAGATCAAAATCTGGAAAGATAGATGGCTGCCAAGTCCATCCACATATAGGGTCACTAGTCCAATGACTGGGTTGGATCCGGAGGCCACTGTAGATTCACTGATTTGCGATGACTCAATGACTTGGAATTTACCCCTACTGCACAGCATGTTCATGGCGCGTGATGTGGAAAGTATACTTTCCATTCCTCTGAGTAAAAGGAAACCTGCTGATGTTCTGATATGGACTGGCACGAAGCAGGGCACTTTTTCTGTAAAGAGTGCCTACAGGATGCTTTATTCTCACCAAGTTGTTGCTGAAGCTTCATCATCCTCTTCTAGGAATTCTGCACAGCAGTTTTGGTCATCAATTTGGGCAACCTCAGTTCCCCCCAAGGTTCGAGTATTCATATGGCGAGCTTGTAAAGGTATTCTACCAACCCAAACTCATTTGTTTGATAAAGGAATCTCTAATACCTTTTCATGTGTATGGTGTGGCGAAGAAGCAGAAACAGAAGATCATCTGCTATGGAGATGTGATTTTGCTCAAAGAGTGTGGAAAGAGTGCCCAGTTACTTTCGCCAAGAGTGTTCACGCTGACATGTCTTTCACAGATTTTATTGACTGCTGCCTTACGGATCTGGCTTCTCCGAGCTTGGAAATAACTTTGTTCACGGCTTGGGCTATCTGGAAAGCTAGGAATGAGTTGGTTTGGAATGAACATTCCACGCCTGTAGCTGAGTTGTGCCAACAAGCGGCTGGATCAGCTTTGGATTTTTTGGAGTCACGATCCATGCATACGGAATCGTTTACTCCACCAAATGGCGTGCCTGAGCTGAAATGGAAACCACCAGAGGGGATGAATTATAAGCTAAATTTTTCGTGTAAGATGGGCAATGACCCTTATCAAGTGGGGCTAGGCGTGCTGGTGCGTGATTCGTCTGGGTTGGTGGCTGCATCTATGTGGCGACAGTTTAGTGGAGAAGGATGTGGTCTTCAGGTGTACACTCAAGCGCTGCTGCTGGCCCTGGAATTTGCTTTTAGCATTGGGTTGCGAGGATTGGAAGTGGATGTTGGCAATAAAGAGCTGTATGGGCTGTTGCAAAAGCCTGGCCCGTGTCTTGCGCATATGGGAGTTTTGATTGATGATATCCAAGACTGGACCCATGAGTTCCATTTTCTGAGTTTTTCTTTTATTAAGAATGTTTGTAACAAGGCTGATGATGTGCAAAAATCAGCACGGTCGTCCTTCGTAGTACTTTCTCTGACAGAAGACCTGAAACAACAAGGAGGTAGTGACGACGGTAGGAATGCACCGGTGGGGTGCCGGCCAAAGTTCCTCCGATGCCTTTGTCAGGAATTTGGGGAGAGTGATTATCAGGTAAGTAAATAGTGTTTAGAAAATAGTGTGCGTACCTGGTGTCTTTCTGATGTGAGGTTTATATATCCCTCTCGGGGGTTAGCCGTTGAGCCTTCTTTAATTCTTTCCTTAATGGGACTTGAATAGGGGTCTTTATGAAGACCGTTACAATATCTCGGAGATATTGTTATTAATGGGAACGTAACGTTTTTAGCATTTAATTACGTTCATGGAGCGTGGTCTTCGATGGGCCGAGGAGGGAAGGTGTCAAGGACGATGCATAACGTCGTCCCTGCATATGCACGTCGTGGGGCGAGACGTATGTACGTTCGTCTGTTGGTTTAGTGGTATATCCGCTCATATCATTCTTTTAATGAAGAAGGACGAGGTTGTATGGTCGTCGTTGTATCAAGGTCGTCGAGACAGTCGTGGGAGATAGAGTCGTTCGTCATTTGGATACTGACTCATCAGATGCCCCCTATTCCGTCGTGGTTCCATCATGGACGACGGGCGGAATATCTAGGGTTTCGTCTTTATTATTTTTGGCGTGGTTTTAGAGCGCGTCTTTTTCGAGAAGCGCGCAGCCGAAAAGAAATCAAGGCCTTAAATGCTGAAGTGACCGAGTGAACTCCCCTTTGACACGTGTTCTCCATTCATTGGGCACGCTTCACGAAGCGACGGTTCGCTTCGTATGCTCGCGGTTTTGGCTATTTAAATTGAAAACGAACTCTTCGTTTTCCCTCATTTCGATTTCTCTGGTGTTTCCTATCTCCTGAAGTGCGTTTTTTATTCTCTCCGAGCCGTTACTTCTCCGGTGAGTTCTTCTTCCTTTTTCCGATTTAAATTCTTTCTCTTGGTAAATCTGGATTCCTCGCATTTTTCGTTAAAGGAGGTTTTTTCGTGGGGGTGTGTCGCGTGGTTGAGAGTGAAGGTAGGGTGCTTAGATTTGGGGATCTTGGTTCCTTCAGATTGTGTGCTCCGCCGTTTATCGGAGGAGCTTCTTCGATTTGGTTTCCGGCGTTAGATACGGGGAAAGTAATTAGGGGGCTAATGGTGTCTGGAGAGAGTAGTTGGTCACTCGGTTCGTTCTGAGGACCTCCCCTGAGGGACTCTCTGACCGGGACGAGGATACTCGTTCCCTAGGGAGGAACCCCGTCCGTCTCTGGTTCGTCAAGGGCTGCTGGGCCCTGAGCGACTAAGTGGACCGCGAGGTCTTACCTGTCCAAAGGTAGTGGACGTGAGGGTTAGATGGTTATAGGCGGAAGTATCAGATTCCTGAGGACGTCGTCCTTCGGATACCGGAGTCGGACGAGGTGCATGCTCGTCCAGGTATGGTGACGTGGCCTTTTATGAGGCCGACTTTAATGCCGGCGTGAGGTTTCCCAATGCAGCCCCTGATGAGGGAGTTGCTTGGATCGTCTCAACCTCGCGCCGGGTCAGTTGGCCCCAAATGCCTGGAGGACGGTGGTTGGGATCCATGGTGATGTGGAAGGTCTTAAGTGACGGGAAGGACGACCTTACCCTAGACGAGCTGCTATTTTGTTACAAGCCGTGCCAGATACCGGCTTCTCCCGGGCTTCTGGTCTTTGAACATGCGGCAACGGGGCTTGAAGTTGATAGTGGGGAACCCCATCGTCCAACAGGGAATGGAAAGACAACTACGTCTTTGTCTGCGGAGACAATTGGGAGGGTCTCCAATGTGAGAAGGACGACAACTTTATCCCCGTTCGTCGAGAGTGGGGCGTGCCCTCGTCCTCTGGTGTGTGTGTGTCCTTTTGCATGCCTTGAAGTTTTTGGTAATTTGATTTCTATTTTCTGACGTCTTCTTTTCTTCTTGGCAGCGCTTAGACGACCGAAGCTGAGCGAAGACGGCCATAACAGGGTACTCCGGGCTCGTTGCACCACAATCAGCACCATTACAAGCATTTCATACGTCCTGAGCTTCTAGCTCGATATTCGTTCGGCCCTGAACCGAGTGAAGGCTGTCCTGTCGTTGCAAGGAGATCAATCGGAAGAGTAAAGTATCTTTACTTATTGCATGTTGTTACTGTAGTCCGTCGGACGACGTGTTATTCTGACGAGGTTTTTTGGTGTCTTGTAGGGATGGCGACCTGCTAAGCTTAACCAGGGAAGAAGCTTAAGAAGATGATGATGAGCCAACAGGAGGAGGCCCCGTTGGTACATTGGAAAGAAAGAGGAAAGGCTGACTCGTCTTCCAAGAAGGCGACTGACGAGAAGAGTATTCCACCTCCTGTCCAGAAACCGTCTGTTCCAGAACCTGTGCCCACCTCGTCCGTCGAGGTGGTCGAGATCTCGGCCGAGCCATCGTCCAGCCGGCCTTTGGAGAAGGTGCCGACGCTGCCACGCGACGCTTCCTTGGCTTGTCGTCGTGCCAAATCCGTGGTCACTAAGGACGACGTTGGTGAGTATGACAAAGTCAATACTGACGTTGTCAAGGTAGCCGGCATCCACTCCCTTATGAAGGTGCGTTCTTTTCTCTTTCATTGTTTATGCCTTTCGTGTGTAGAGATTTGACTTATCCGTTTTCGTATGTAGGGCCTGACTGAGCTGACAGTGATGCCAACCGCTGTACGCAGTGGGAGGATGCGCTGTTGAAGCAAAAAATCCAGATGTCTGAGGCTGCGCAGGCCAATCAAAGGTTGACGACGCTGGTTAATGAACTAACCCTTGACAGGGATAGGGTAGTTGGCGAGTTGTCGATACTTAAGGACGGATCTGGCGAGGAAGGGATGAAGAGCTGAATAAAGCGTTGGACGGGGCTATGAGGTCTGACGAGCAGGTTAAGACGTTAACCTCGCAGCTGGAGGGGGCGAGGGTCTCAGCCGTGGAGGAATTCAAGTCGTCAGAGGCTTATGACGACGTCAACACGAAGTATTTCCTCTCCGGTTTCAACCTTCTGAAGAAACAAGCAAAAGAGAAGTTCCCACAACTCGATTTTGACGCTTTCCAACCATTTGATGATGATGAGTCGACGATGCCTGCTGAAGAGGGAAATGTAGAGGTACCAGCCCATGATCCACAAATGGACGATGACGTAACTTCGTAGTTTGTTGTAATACTTGTAACTTTTTTTTAGATACATGTTTTTGGTGGGGCCTGTTTTTAAGGCTTTTAGCGTTGAAACAATGTGGTGATGTTACAGTGCCTGTTTTTGAGGCTTGCTAGTTTTCTTTTGAACAATGTTTTAATTAAGTTTGCTTCTTAATATATACATCTTTAACTGTTTTTGATGGCATTTGTATGTGAATACTAGCTTTACCTGTTTTTCGCCATGTTATTATGTTCGTCTATCTGAATGTTTTTGTCGGCTCCCGTTTATGGGTGTGACTGTCTGTTTTGTTTGCATACATGTATTGATGATCGAGGAACTCGTTATTTTTCCTGAGTCGTCCATGCATAAGCTTTTATACCTATGCTTGGAGGTTGAGACACTTGTTGTCTTGTTCAAGTGTCTAGAGTCGTCCATTCATGAGCCTTTATGCCTATGCGTGGAGGTTGAGACACCTGTTGTTTTGCTCAAGTGTCCAGAGTTGTCCATGCATGAGCTTTTATGCCTATGCATGGAGGTTGAGACACTTGTTGTTTTGTTCAAGTGTCTAGAGTAGTCCATGCATGAGCTTTTATGCCTATGCATGGAGGTTGAGACACTTGTTGTTTTGTTCAAGTGTCTAGAGTCGTCCATGCATGAGCTTTTATGCCTATGCATGGAGGTTGAGACACTTGTTGTTTTGTTCAAGTGTCTAGAGTCGTCCATGCATGAGCTTTTATACCTATGCATGGAGTTGAGACACTTGTTGTTTTGTTCAAGTGTCTAGAGTCGTCCATGCATGAGCTTTTATACCTATGCATGGAGGTTGAGACACTTGTTGTTTTGTTCAAGTGTCTAGAGTCGTCCATGCATGAGCTTTTATACCTATGCATGGAGGTTGAGACACTTGTTGTTTTGTTCAAGTGTCTAGAGTCGTCCATGCATGAGCTTTTATACCTATGCATGGAGGTTGAGACACTTGTTGTTTTGTTCAAGTGTCTAGAGTCGTCCATGCATGAGCTTTTATACCTATGCATGGAGGTTGAGACACTTGTTGTTTTGTTCAAGTGTCTAGAGTCGTCCATGCATGAGCTTTTATGCCTATGCATGGAGTTGAGACACTTGTTGTTTTGTTCAAGTGTCTAGAGTCGTCCATGCATGAGCTTTTATACCTATGCATGGAGGTTGAGACACTTGTTGTTTTGTTCGAGTGTCTAGATTCGTCCTTTCGCTTGTTGTTCCATTCAAGCAGTTTAAGGTTGTTTGTGCGGACCTTTGGCTTGTTGTTTTGTTCAAGCGCTTAAGGTCGTCCTTATGCTTGTTGTTTTGTTCAAGCGATTAAGGTTGTTTGAGTGGACCTTTGGCTTGTTGTTTTGTTCAAGCGCTTAAGGTCGTCCTTATGCTTGTTGTTTTATTCAAGCGATTAAGGTTGTTTGAGTGGACCTTTGGCTTGTTGTTTTGTTCAAGCGCTTAAGGTCGTCCTTATGCTTGTTGTTTTATTCAAGCGATTAAGGTTGTTTGAGTGGACCTTTGGCTTGTTGTTTTGTTCAAGCGCTTAAGGTCGTCCTTATGCTTGTTGTTTTATTCAAGCGATTAAGGTTGTTTGAGTCTTGGAGAAGTAGGGACGGAGTCATGATGCCTGGATGACTTTGTATTCCGTTAGTTTATTTTAAAACAAATACACTGGAGATTTCGAATCATATGAGCAAAAAGCAAAAAGGAATACATGTGAATGTCGTTGTCTTACTGGTAATATTTCTTTAGATGCTCGGCGTTCCAGGGGTGAGGTAGTGCGTCCCCGTCTAACTTCTCCAGGTGGTAGGTGCCTCTCCTGTGGAACTTGACGACCCTGTATGGTCCTTCCCATGTGGGACCCAGTTTTCCCTGTGTTGGGTCCTTTGTTGCGAGGGTCACTTTTCTCAGCACCAAGTCTCCAATTTTGAATTCTCTGTGCTTCACTCGTCTATCGTAGTAGCGGGCCATCCTCTGTTGGTAGACCCTGGTTCTGGCTTCAGCTTGATCCCGAATTTCGTCCACCAGATCTAGGTTCGATCGTAGTTGAGCATCGTTGCTTTCCTCGTCATAGTTGTTCGTCCTCCATGTAGTGAGGCCGACTTCCACGGGTATGACGGCTTCGGTGCCATACGTCAGTCGAAAGGGGGTTTCTCCTGTGGGAGTTCCTTGCTGTTGTCCTGTATGCCCACAAGATATTTGGGAGCTCCTCAGGCCATAGTCCCTTTGCCCCCTCAAGTCGAGTCTTGATCATCTTGAGCAAGGATCGATTTGTAACTTCCACCTGTCCGTTGGCCTGTGGGTGACCGGGGGACGAATAGTGGTTGTGTATGCCAAGCTCTTCACAGAATTCTCGGAAAGGCGAGTTGTCGAACTGTCGTCCGTTGTCCGATATAAAGGCTCTGGGTATCCCAAACCTGCATATGATTGCCTTCCATACGAATCCTCTTATGTTCTTCTCTGTGATCGTAGCAAGTGGTTCAGCTTCTACCCACTTTGTGAAATAGTCTATTCCCACTACAAGGAATTTTAGCTGTCTTCGTCCGACAGGGAGGGGTCCCATGATGTCCAGTCCCCATTGGGCGAACGGCCATGGTGCCGTCATTGGGGTCAGTGTCTCCGGTGGTGAGTGGATGAGGTTTCCAAATCTTTGGCACTTGTCGCATGCACGAACATAGGAGACCGCGTCCTTCTGCATCGTCGGCCAATAGTATCCAGCTCGGACGAGTTTGTGCACTAAGGAACGTGCACCTGAATGATTGCCGCAAATTCCTTCGTGTACCTCTCTCATCACGTAGTCAGCCTCTGCCTTATCTAGGCAACGTAGATATGGTAGGGAGAAGCTTCTTTTGTATAGAATGCCTTGTATCAGGGCAAACCTCGTGCACCGGACTTTCAGCTTTCTAGCCTCGACTGGGTCTGTAGGGAGTGTTTCGTCTTCTAGGTAGTTGATGATGGGTGTCATCCAGGAGTTACTGACGTTGATGGGGCTTAGTTCTTCTTCCAGGATGGCTTGGCGAGTGTTGGATTTCGATGTACTGGTCTGTTGTCTCGTCAGAAGAGGCTAGCTTTGCCAAGGCGTCAGCCTCTGTGTTCTGTTCCACGAGGTATTTGGACGAGCTTAACTCCGTCGAACCACTTTATGGCTTCTCTTGACGAGCTTGAGATATTTGGTCATTCTATCTTCTCTTGCTTCATACTCACCGTTGACCTGCCCTACTATCAGTTGTGAGTCGCTTCGGATCTTGAGTCTGTTTGCCCCCAGTTCTTTAGCTATACGTAGGCCTGGTCAACAGGGCCTCGTATTCTGCCTCGTTGTTTGTGGTGGGATACTGGAGCCGGGTGGAGTGTTTGAGGAGATGCCCTTCAGGTGTCTTGAAGACTATTCCAACACCTCCTGCCCCCTTGACGGACGACCCATCGATTTCAATTTCCCACTCTTCGTCCGGCTTCTCTTCTGATGGTTCGTCTTCATTCACTGTGAATTCAGCGATGAAGTCAGCTAGGGCTTGTGCCTTGATAGCCTGCCTTGGGTGGTACTCGATGTCGAACTCGCTCAACTCGACAGCCCATTGAATCAGTCGTCCAGCTGCGTCTGGCTTGTTCATCGCTTTACGGAGGGGATGATTCGTAAGGACGATGATTTTGTGAGACTGGAAGTATGGTCGAAGTTTCCTGGCAGCGATTACAAGAGCTAGTGCCAGCTTCTCCATGGCTGGATACCTGTCCTCAGCTCCTTGAAAAGCTCTACTGGTGTAGTACACTGGCAGTTGGGTGCCCCCGTCTTCCCTGATGAGGGCTGAGCTGACAGCTGTCGGGGAGACTGCTAGGTACAAGGGAGAGGGTTTCGCCCTGTTGGGAAGGGCTCAGCAATGGTGGGGACGTCAGGTACCTCTTGAGCTCTTCAAAGGATTGCTGGCACTCGTCCGTCCAAACGAATGCTTTTCTCAGTGTCTTGAAGAAGGGGAGGCACTTGTCAGTAGCCCGCGAGACAAAGCGGTTAAGTGCCTGCTACTCTTCCCGTGAGGCTTTGCACTTCTTTCGTCGACCTTGGGGGAGTCATCTCCAGCACGGCTTTTATTTTGTCTGGGTTGGCCTCTATTCCTCTCTGGGAGACCATGAACCCAAGGAATTTCCCGGACGAAACGCCGAAGACACATTTGCTCGGGTTGAGCTTCATGCGATATTGACGGAGGGTTTCGAACGTCTCTTTCAAATCCTCCAAGTGCTTCATGTCGTCCTTCGTTTTCACCAGCATATCGTCGACATACACCTCCATGTTTCGTCCGATCTGGTGGTGGAACATCTTGTTCATCAGTCGCTGGTAGGTGGCTCCAGCGTTCTTCAATCCGAACGGCATGACTCTGTAGCAGAAGAGTCCTTTGCTTGTGATAAAGGAAGTCTTCTCTTGGTCAGATTCGTCCATCATGATCTGGTTGTACCCTGAGAAGGCATCCATGAAGGTTAGCAACCGGTGTCCTGCTGTCGAGTCTACAAGTTGGTCGATTCGAGGCAGGGGGAAGCTATCTTTTGGGCAAGGCCTTGTTAATGATCTGTGAAGTCTACGCACATTCTCCATTTACCATTGGCCTTTTTCACCATGACGACATTGGCTAGCCAGTCTGGATAGAAAACTTCTCTGATGAACCCGGCTGTCAGAAGCTTTTCTACTTCGTCAGAGATCGCTTGATTTCTGTCAGGGGCGAATACTCGCCTCTTCTGCTTAGTGGGTCGAATGGACGGGTCTACGTTCAGCTTGTGGCAAATTGTTGCTGGGTCGATTCCAGGCATGTCGTCGTGCGTCCATGCAAAGACGTCCAGATTGTTCTTCAGGAAACTGATCATGGCCTTCCCTTATTGTCCTGTCCATTTTTGTCCCAATGCTGGTGGTTTTACTTGGTTTTTCGTCGTCCAACACTATCTCCTCCAATTCTTCTGTGGGTTCGACGAGTATGTGTCCCTCGTCAATCTTCATTGTCTGGTGTGTTGCCTCTGGACCTAGGGATGCGAAGTAGCACTCCCTTGCCGTTGCCTGGTCTCCTTTGAGCTCTCCTATGCCATGTTCCGTGGGGAACCGGACGAGGAGATGGTAGGTCGAGGTGACTGCGCGAAGCTTGTTGAGGGTCGGACGGCCGATTATGACGTTGTAGGCCGAGGGACAGTCTACCACAAGGAACTCTACCGAGGTTCGTACTTGTCTCGGGTACGTCCCTGCTTCAATAACGAGGGAAACTACTCCCAGGGGCTTAACTCTGTCACCTGTGAATCCCACAAGGGGAATGTCGATAGGCTTCAACTGCTCCTTGTCTACCTTCATCTGTTGGTATGCTGGGAGGTAGATGATGTCAGCAGAGCTCCCATTATCGACAAGCACTCGTCTGGTGAGGAATCCTGCAATGGTTAATGTAACGACAAGTGCATCGTCATGTGGATGATGGATATTTCTTGCGTCGTCTTCACTGAACGAAATGACTTGGTCGTCCATCTTCAAAGCTCTTCCTTGACCTTTGAGTGACCAAGATATTGTGGGCCTGCCGGGCGTAAGCTTTTCTAGATGACCGTGAGGCACCTCCGGACGCTAGGCCTCCTACGATAGTACGTATCTCGCCTATGATATCCCGGGGGCGGTCTTCTTGGCGATCCTTATTCTCGTCCTGCCTGGGTGGACGAGGCTCTTGACGGACTTCTGTCTTGTCCTGTCGTACGAATTTTCCCAGTTTCCCTTGCCTAATCAGGGCTTCTATCTGTTGCTTTAAGGCAAAGCAGTCTTCGGTGGTGTGACCGTGGTCTCGGTGGAAGCGGCAGTAGAGGTCCTTTGATCTCTTCGTCGGGTCTGAGCGAAGCTTCCCTGGCCACTTGATGTCTGGATTGTCCTCAATCTGTAGCAGGACCTGATCGATGGACATGTTTAATGGCGTGAAGCTGCTAGGTCTTTCTTCCCGTCGGTTGGACGAGCTTATGTTCTTCCTCTCGGCCTTTGGATAGTCTTGCCTGGAAGACTTATTCCTAGACGAGTCGAATCGCCGATCTTCTGGTTCTTTCCTCTTCCTGCTGAGGAACTCGTCTCGGGCTTGGAATGCGTCCTCCGCATTTATGAACTTCTGGGCCTCGTACATTAACTCTGACATTGACTTCGGTGGGTCCTTTGCATAGCTGGAAGAGGAAATCCTCCTTTGAGGAGGCCAGCATTGAATGCGGTGAGAGCGACGTATTCATTCGGTTCGTCAATTTGGACTGCTTCCTTGTTGAACCGTTGTACATAGGACCTTAGGGATTCTCCTTCTCTCTGCCGTATGTTGAGAAGGTAGTTTGCTGGACGTACTGATCTTCGTCCTCCAATGAAGTTGTCAATGAAGGCCCTACTTAACTGGGCGAATGTGTCTATGGAGCCTGTCTCCAGTTGGTTGAACCATGTCCTTGCCGAGCCTCTGAGGTTTGTTGGGAAGGTGCGGCACATAATCTCGTCCGACACTCCGTGTAGACGCATGATGGTTCTGAATGAGTCCAAGTAATCGAGTGGGTCTTTGAACCCGTCGAACGTCTCTAACTGGGGAACCTTGAACTTTGCTGGAAGAGGATATTCGTCTATCCTCTTGGTGAAAGGAGATTCAGAGCGATGGACGAGCATATCGAGGTTTTTGGCTGCCTTTGCTTTGACCTGGCTCTTCATCTCTTTCATTTGTTCCCTCATCTCTTTTAGCTCTTCCTCGAGCTTTGCTGCCCTGGCGTCTGCTGTGGATCTGGCGGGGTCCGCCACCTGACTTGGATGAGGAGGAGGGTGAGGCTCTCGATTCTGGTTGGCAGAGCTGCCCTCGTCATTCTGGTTATGATTCTGATTCTGATTCCTTCCTGTCTCGTTGTGAGGAATCTCTTCACCGTTTTGGCCCTGTCCAGGGCTGGGAATTTCTCCCCTTGACCGGAGGAGGGCCATGAGTTCTTGGTTCTGCTTCGCCAGCTCTTGCATCTCCCTGCGATCGGCAGCACTCTGTCGTGCTAGTTCTTGAATGTTGGCTGTGAGAGCCTGCAGTTGTCTCTCCGAGGCGCTCAAAGGCGGGGCACTGTTATCTCCGGCTTCCATGAGAGAAAAAGGTTACTTTGGGCGACCGCTTTTAGTTTTCTGGTAAAGAAACGAAATGGCTGGAAGCAACTCGTTCCCACAGACGGCGCCAACTGATGATGTGCAAAAATCAGCACGGTCGTCCTTCGTAGTACTTTCTCTGACAGAAGACCTGAAACAACAAGAAGGTAATGACGACGGTAGGAATGCACCGGTGGGGTGCCGGCCAAAGTTCCTCCGATGCCTTTGTCAGGAATTTGGGGAGAGTGATTATCAGGTAAGTAAATAGTGTTTAGGCTAATAGTGTGCGTACCTGGTGTCTTTCTGATGTGAGGTTTATATATCCCTCTCGGGGGTTAGCCGTTGAGCCTTCTTTAATTCCTTTCCTTAATTGGGACTTGAATGGGGCTTTATGAAGACAGTTACAATATCTCGGGGATATTGCCATTAATGGGACGTAACGCTTCTGGCATTTAATTACGTTCATGGAGTGTGGTCTTCATGGGCCGAGGGGGAAGTGTGTCAAGGACGATGCATAGGGTCGTCCCTTGCATATGCTCGTCGTGAGCAAGGCATTTGGAGTATATATGTTCGTCTGTTGGTTTGTGGTATATCGCTCATCCACGTCATTCTTTTAATGCCCGAAGGACGATGTCTGTATGGTCGTCGTTGTATCAAGGTCGTCGAGACAGTCGTGGGAGATAGAGTCGTTCGTCATTTGGATACTGACTCATCAAAGGCTGCACAAGCTTTGGCTACAGAGGCGTTGTCCTCATTTTTTCAACAGGTGTGGTTAGATGACCACCCTGCTTGTATTACTTCACAAGTTCAGATTGATTCTTTGCAATAAAATAATTCTATCGTTTCTATCAAAAAAAAAATCTATGGTAAGAAATTACAAAGGAGAATATTAGGATTTTCAATTAGTATTACATGTCAAAAGAAAAATGCATATAACACTTTGACACCATGCTGCCCCTACCACCTGCTAGCTCGGATTGCTAATAACCAATCCTTCTAAGTTGAGTTTGAACCAATTATTACAACTTGGTTAATTTTTGCCACCTTACTTGCTTTACAACGTTGTTAATTTGTCGCAGGGGGTTTGTTGCAAGCGTTTTGCATGGATCCAATCCATAAAGTTGGAACTAAAAAAATGTCACTTTAAATGAAGGAATACCAGAAGCCCACCAGAAATTTTTTGCAACCTGACAATCCCTTGAAACAAATGATCGCACCTTTCTTTATTAAGTTGAAACACCTGTAAGTGGGCGTTGTCTTTGCAAAAGATATTGGGTTAAGGAATTGAGTTATGTGTCACAATATCATCTATAAAATTAATTATAAAAATAAAAATAAAAAATGGTGATGTGTAAATTTGTGAGATCTCAAAAGCTTATGTGTCACAATATCATCAAGTCAATAAAAAGTCAAAAAAGTTTCGATTTTACATTATAGTATAGATTGAAGTAGGACCAGCACCATGAAATCACTTTCATTGTCATGTCACTACAAAATCCTTTTAGCAAAATTAATAATAACTTTATTATTTTCCTAAAAGGAATTGCAGTATGCATTGCAAAGAACTAATTCATTATTATTCTTATACTTTTTTTGACAAGTAGTTGGATTGGATCTACTAATATTTATGCAGCTAACGTTCTTCCTGTTAAGGAATCCCACATAGGTTAGATAAGAAAGTTGTGTTAGTAGTCCTATGTATAAATAGGACACCTCACAACACATTGTAATCATCCAAAATATATTGTACACAGTGAATTAATAAAGATGTAGCCTATTGGCTACATTCTGTGGACGTAGGCTCACATAGCCAAACCACGTGAAAAACCCTAGCTTCCATTCTCTTCTCTCTCTCTAAATATTTCTCCATTGTTATTTATATTAGATTTAGGTTTTCTACACTTCCTACTGTACCTGTACGTAGTGGCGGCTCCATGAAATTTTTTCAGGGTGTTCAAAGTTTATAAGGTAGGGGCAGAGCCAAAGATTTAATCTAGGATAGGCACCTTTTGATCTTAAACAAAACTAAAAATCAAATAATAAAATAAAACCAGCCACAAAGAATTAACTAATAAAAATAAAAATAGCCAAAATAAAATCAAAAGTGCCCAATCAGTTGCCCATAGAAATTAAAAATAAAAAAATAAAAAAACTTGAGTAACTGAGTTTGACAATTTCAAACTTCATATCACAGAGAGAGAAGGGGGGGAATAAAAATTACCAGTTAGATAGAGGAGCAAGAGGGCCAAGACTCAAGAGCCAGGATCAGGCGATGTGGGTTAATTGTTGACATTGTTGTGATTTTTGGCTAATTTTTTATAATATTATTTGGGTTATTTTTTAGTGTTACCTTTGAATTTTTTTTTTCCAATATATATATATATGATTTATTAGAAGGTTTTAAAACAAGTGATATTATCTCAAGATGACATTCCAATGTAACGTTTCAGATTACAACTTTAAATCAATGCAGTACAGTTAAATATTTTGGACGGCTCATTATGGTACCAAGGCATAACACGAGTACTTATAAAAAAAATAAAGAAAAGGCCTAATACTAGTTGCTTATAAAAAAATAAAAAATAAGTTTGATATTAGTTATTCAATCAATTAAAGAACAGGTTAAAAAAAATAAAAAATAAAATGCAAAAAGCAAAAAGTAAAAAGTAAAAAGTAAAAAAAATGGGGGAGGGAGATCCACGTGGTTGGAGAAGAATGAAAAAGGGGGGTTGTTGGCTGACAATTGAAAAGCCTTGAAGTTGTTGGCAGAAGAAGATGAAGAAAAGGACAAGTGAAGTCTCAAACCAGAGAGGCTAAGACGGAGAGGCAACAGAGAGAGAATGGAGTGAGAGTTCTGCAAAATACTAAGAGTATGAGAGGATATAAACTTAGGTAATGTATTCTTTTTTCTTTTTTTTTTTTAAGATTGAGGGTGAGCACTGACTCTGACTCTCTCAATTCAACGACTGCAAGTAGAATAATTTTGGGATATTTTTTCTTGGATAAGCACAACTCAACGACTGCAAGTAGAATAATTTTGGGATATTTTTTCTTGGATAAGCACAACTCTGACTCTCTCAATTCAACGACTGCAAGTAGAATAATTTTGGGATATTTTTTCTTGGATAAGCACACCGCACACGGTAATTTAAATTTGGGATTTTTTTATTTTTTTTTTTTTTGAATAGAATAAATTTAATTAATAGGCTGGTTCAAATAATTGGGTTTAAACAAGTTGTTATTTGGGCTTATTTTGTATTATGGGTTTAAACAAGTGTTATTATTTTGGCTTATTTTGTTATTATGGACTTAAATAAGTGTTGTTATTTGGGCTTATTTTGTTATTGTGGGTGTTATTTGAGTTATTTTTTTATTATTTATTTTTTGTTATTTGGACTTTTTATTTTTGGGTATGGTGAATTGGGTTTATTAGATCAGGGTGTTCACAAATTATTTGAGGGTGTTCACAATTTTATTTAAGGAGAGAACATCTATATAAAAAAAAAAATTTCCTTTGATTTTTCAAAAAGTCAAGGTGTGCAGTCAACGTAGCACCGCCCCTGACTGTCTGTACGTGATTGAATTACCTAACCATTGTGTATACAGGTTTGGTAGTTGGTATGACATGTGGGGGGTGCCAAGGTATTCAAAACTGCCTAACCATCGTGTATACAGGTTTGGTAGTTGGTATGACATGTGGGGTGCCAAGGTATTCAAAACAAGGTAAAACATCATTATAAACATGGGCGGATCCAGCATGGGCTAGGGTGGGCACGTGTCCATCCTCAAATATTTTTTTAAAAATTGTTAGGTATAAAATATAAAAAATAATTGGATTTTATAAAGTGTCCACCCTTCAATTTTTTGGATAATTCACAATACCCACACTTTTTTTTTTTTTGTGTGTGTAGTACTTTTAATAGATAAAATGTCACATTGATAGTATTAGTGTCACACATGATGGTAATTACCCCACATATGTTGATACCTATGATCACATTACTTGATATCCTAAATTTTTATTTATTTATTTAAATTTAATATATATAAAATTGGAGAGTACCAACATCACATTGGATAGCACTACCATCACATATGATGGCAACTACATCATATTTGATGATAACAATTGATCGAGTGGGAACCAAACTCACAAAATTAAAAGAGTCAGTATTGTAGAATGATCCTAATTTTTTTGTTAAATTTTTCTTCTAGGTATATATATATATATATATATAAAACTTACTATCAAACTTACCAGTTGCGACTGCCACTGTGGAAAGATCATTTTCAGCTATGAATATTGTGAATAATCGATTACGTAGTCGAATGAGTGATCAATAGATGGATGACAACTTGATTATATACATAGGGAAAGACATTTATCGTAGTATTAATAATAAAGTTATAATGTAACAGTTTCAAAATATGAAACACACGTCGAAATCAATTGTAAAAGGCTATAATGAGCTTCTTGTTTGTTACTTTTTGGTTATATAAATAATGTATATCGGCTTTAAACATTTTTTGTATTATGTCTATTAAACTTTAGAATTAGAAGGTGCCCACTCTAGATTGAATTCCTAGATCCGCCCCTGATTATAAACAAAAGTAAACAAATAAAAAAGAAGATAAAAGTGTGTTGCTATCATAATCCATGGGATTGCATGGAAATCTCATGCCAGTCAATTGCATCTTTGACTTTCCCAATTTCGTGTTCAACATACCCTAAATGAAATTTGTGTTTTAACTAATTTGGACGTTAAAGTCCTCCTTTTGACAAAAACTCGGGAGCTATATATAGATTTGATATGACCTTATGTCTTTCTTTACCTAACAATAAATAGATAGATATATTTTTTTTGATTAATTATATGGGACAGTGTTGAAATTTTCTTTTACCATTTTTTCTTTCACAATAAATAAGTTTATGGTTGGTGTAACATAACTTTCACATAACTTCATCACTAATACAACTTTTATTGTAGATTAATTATAACATATCACCTTAACAGTTGTAAAATAAATTATAAAAGTTTTTGCCGTGACTAAACATATTGGTAGATGATATTGAATTAAGAGATTAGACATTCACTTATTGATTAAAACCACTTTTATTGTATACCAGAAATAGTTTTTTATGTTGAATAACTCTTTAAGCGAAAAAAATAAGGGTGTTTGGAAACCCACTAAAAAATATAGTTGTAAGGAAGGAATCCTTAAAAGGGAAAATAATTTTAAGCTTTATGAAAAAGCTTTTGTTCATTCTTTATATATCCAAAATTTTAAAGCACTATTTAGCGTAATCTATCAAACATGCAAAAGCATTAAAGAGTTTTCAAGTTAAAGCCTTACTTCTTATACAGCAATGCCAAACAAGCACTAAATCGGTGTATGATATGATTCGTAGTAGTGTGGTACGAGTTTCATTTTAACAGAGTTTGGATACACAAATCAAATTCAACGGCCTTAATATATATATTGAGCACATGAGCAACGTGATCCAGATGACCCAAAAATATATATATCCGAAAAGGGAAAAGAAAGATTGATTACTTTACTTGTATGGTTAACCAAATGACTTTTACTTATATTTTAGTGGATTATTGATTATCCAAAAATAAAAACAAAAATTAGTGGATTATTAGATAAGAAAAAAAGTAAACCAAGTACAATGAGAATGAGTACTACTGTATCCCAACGATTATATAAGTGTGCCAATTTATTATGAGGTCCATCACCTAAGCATACCAAACCACTTTGCTGTACATAGGGAATTGGAGGAAGTTAGACATGAGAATTCATCATCATCTCCTTTTGTATGTGCTACTTTTTGTTTCCTATTATTTCTCTTGCACTGAAAGTCTAAGTAGGACAGATTTTCCTGCTGGTTTCATATTTGGAGGGGCATCAAGTGCTTACCAGGTATATATAACATTAATTTACAGGCTTAATTATGCTTTCTACATTCACTATGTATATCTTATACTCATGTTATTTTTGGGGTTTGTCTTAATTTCTATTCAAAGTATGAAGGGGCTGCATATCAACATGGAAAAGGGCCTAGCATATGGGACACTTTCACTAGGGTACATCCAGGTCTCTCACTCTCATCACTCTTCCTTTTTTATGAATAAGCTAGTTTATTCAATCAAAGGATTCTATTGTTTATAGAGTTTCCCTTTTATTTGTAACCTTATTGGGTGTTTCCTGGCTAAGAAAATGGACTATAGTATAGTGCATACTATAAGGGGGATTGGCCTCAAGCTCTACATGATTTTTCTTTATTTCTTTCTTTTTTTTTTTGAAAAAGATAGGTATTTAGGGAAGAAAAGAAAAAACACAACTGATGTCACATCATTCTTTTTTAATTAAAAGAAACAATCAGTTTTATCTCTATGTATTACTATATCTTGATGTACCACTTAACTTTATGGTGTCATGACTCATGACAGAAAAAATTGCGGACCATACCTCGGGGGTTTTCGCGGAGGAATTTTACTATCGTTATAAGGTATGATTAAAGTGACTGTATTTTCTTAGACGTGCGTGCACACATACACACATAAATGTTACCCTATCCCTAACTATCCTCCTACACATATACTATTTTTTAAAATACATTTCATTTGTTTTTCTTTTATGGGTTAAGCTAATAAAAAAGACTGGGAAATGTTTGCAGGGGGACATAGCTCTGATGAAAGAAATTGGTTTAGACTACTTTAGGTTCTCCATCTCATGGGCCAGAATACTACCTAGTAAGACAATTGCTTAACTCAACCTTTTCCATTTTTTGGAAGATCAATTTTAAAAGAAAAGGCATAATCACTTAAACCAATTTTTTAATATCTATGTACTGATCAGAACCTACCGAACATGTCATTTTGGAAAGAAAAAAAAAATGATATATATATTTCAAGTAATTATATCTAATCCTATAAATAAAGCTTAATTTTGTCCTTAATTAGAGGGAAAAATCAGTGGGGGAGTGAACCAGGAAGGGGTCACATTCTACAATAACCTCATAAACGAGATATTGTCTCAAGGTGAAATTTCACTCTCCCTCTCATATATATCAATATATGTTGTTTTTGCAATGCCTCTTCCTAATATTGACTTACAGTTAATTAATCAGGTTTAAAACCTTTGATAACTCTATTCCATTGGGATGTTCCACAAGCTCTTGAAGATGAGTATGGTGGATTCTTGAGCCCAAACATCGTGTAGGTTTGACATAGTACACATTAAAATGTATTATGCAATAAGTATACGTGAAACCTGATTATTAGGCAATTGATGAATATATAATCTCCATAATTAGGGATGATTATCGCGACTATGTGGACTTATGCTTCAAAGAATTTGGTGATAGAGTGAAGTATTGGACCACAATTAACGAGCCAAATTCTTTTGCCATTGGAGGGTACGCAACAGGTGACATGGCACCTGGACGATGTTCTAACTATATCGGAAATTGCACGTTTGGAAACTCTGGGACAGAACCCTATATAGTGGGACATAATTTACTTCTTTCTCATGCAACTGCTGTAAAATTATACAAGGAAAATTATCAGGTTTGTGCTTTATACAATAATTTTAGTTAATCAATTTGAAGAGAATTTACTGACTTGTGTCTCACTAATGAACTATCTGTAAGTGAGAGAAATTGGCTTTCAAAATAAACTAGTCATATATTTGGCCGAATTTCCTTTTTGTAGGCTTGTCAAATGGGAAAAATTGGGATTATAGTACAAAGTTATTGGATGGTGCCCAAATACCAAACGGTTGCTAGCAAGAAGGCTGCCTTTAGAGCTCTTGATTTTTTGTTTGGATGGTAAGTTTTATGACATTGAATTTTCTGATGGCCCTTATTTTATAAAGAAACATGTTTGACCTCAAAGGTTGTGTGACCTGCATACATACCTTTGAATGACCTGCATGCATACCTTTGAATGACCTGCATGCATACCTTTGAATTATTAAAAGTTTACAGGAGAAATACCATTTAAAAATATCCTTTAATACACACATAATGCAGACCTATATGGCTATATACCTCTCTCTCTCTCTATATATATAGCAATGGGTGTATGAAAGATCATTTTGTTGCTTTAACTAAATGCTATACTATTTTGGTTCACAAAATAAGAAAATTATACAATACTCCCAAAACATGTTAATGTCGTACTTCCTCATCTTACATGAATGATAAATCATGTTAATCAAATTCACGGTAGAACCCACCATATATGTGAAAGAAGAAAATTAATACTACAATAATATACTCTGAAAGTATTGTATAATTTTCTGAAATAGAGACAGAGCAAGAAAGTATTCAAAAAGCTAACTGTAGGTTTGGTGGGAAATGAATAAATTGTAAAATTTTCTATGGATTGCATGGGAATTTTTATTTTCCATGAAGATATTTACAAAGAACGTGTATTTTTGGCTTGAAATAAAGGTAGGTAACAGAAGCATTATACCTTATAAGCCTAGCGACCCCGATGCATGAAGCTGGATTTAAATGGTTTGCTCCCTTTCTGGTGGCCCCTGTTTCGTTCAAGAACAATAATGCATGGTAGCTTGCTAATTAATTTTAACAAAATAGCGTATTAACTTAGCAACAAAGTAATACTTTTGACAAATTCTTTTAAGAAAACAAAAATAAATATTTTCTTTCCACAGTTTCTAAACTCTAGTGAGAAAGCCAAGGTCAGTCTTCATTAAATTTCTTTACTAATAAAAAGCCATGTTCATCAAACTAATCACACATCTCCTTGTTTAATGTGCATTTGAGTTTTTAATCATAGCTTAATTCTTGAGTGAGAGCTTGAGTACATGATGCATTCACTTTCCCAATCGTGCACATGTTTTTATTATTCTATATATTATTCGGTTTATTAAGTACATTATGCTTATTTTTCTTTCTCCTCTTATCTCTTCTACTCCAATTTCTTCCATCCAAAGCATAGGATTATTTTGAATCAAGACATTAAGATTGTGTCAATATATTGAATCAAATCATCCCAAGAAGACTTCTTCTTTGTAATTATTTCTATTATTATTTGTGTAGGTATGTTAATCCTGTTATCTTTGGTGACTACCCTGAGACCATGCGAGCTTTGGTGGGGACTCGATTGCCCATATTTACTGAATCACAATCCAAAATGCTAAAGGGTTCTCTAGATTTCCTTGGAGTAAATTACTATAGTGCAAGATATGCAAATGACTCTACATCTTCTAGCAACGTTAATCTAAGTTACACAACAGATAGTCAAGTAAATCTGACCAGTAAGCTCAGAATCCACAACCTTGATAAGTGTTAACATTAAAAAGTAAAATTACATTTTAAATCCTATATTTTAGGGATGATTTCAAAGTAAAGCATATAATTTCAGAAGTTTTAAATTAAACTATTCAGCTAAAAAAAAAAATTTCAAAGTAAACTTTGAAATTTAAGACAGTTACAAATTAAATGTTATGTTTCATTAGTTTTAAATCAAACCATGAACCTTTAAAATCATATCAATTTAAACTTTGGAATTTTCGGGTTTAATTAGGGGTTTAAATTGATACGATTTTAAAGTTTTAGAATTTGATTTGAAACTAATGAAACTATAAGTTAATTTGTAACAGTCTTAAACTTCATAATTTTATTTGAAACATTTTAAATTATAGAGTTTAATTTGAAACAATCCCAAAAGTATAGGATGTAAAATATAATTTACTCAAAATTATTATTTTTTACTTTACACTCCCTGACTAACATAGTCACTCTATTTGTTGCCACAGCCGAGAAGGATGGCATTCCAATTGGTCAATCAGTAATCTCTCTCTCTCTCTCTCTCTCTCTCTCTCTCTCTCTCTCTCTCTCTCTCTCTCTCTCTCTCTCTCTCTCTCTCTCTCTCTCTCTCTCTCTCTCTCTCTCTCTCTCTCTCTCTCTCTCTCTCTCTCTCTCTCTCTCTCTCTCTCTCTCATATACATGCACACAAATTCTAAGATACGCAAACAGATGAGCAAGTTGCAGTGTTGCACCCATGTTTGATTAATGTAAAGAATATCATGTACATGTACGTACTCCTTGTAGATACTAAGAAAAATGGTTTTGCATGTAGACCGCTTGTGGCTGGATTTACATATATCCAAGAGGAATTCGAGACCTTTATCCTATACGTGAAGTAAAAAGTACAACAATCCACCTATTTACATTACAGAAAATGGTAAGAAACAACCTTCCTCTCCTATGCTTTGATCAGTGGTGTAATTGAAATTGTTATGATGTAAATCAAATAAACTAAAACATTTGTACTTTTCAGGAGTTTGTGATAATGCCTCATTGCCGAGTCAAGATGCTCTCAATGATAGCTTGAGGTTAAATTACCACCGTAGTCATCTAACAAATCTCTTGAAGGCTATCAGGTGAGTGCCTAGGTATATAAGTGTGTCCAATATATATGTGTTAGTTAAAGTCTACATAGAGAAATAAAAAATAAAAAATAAAAATTGTTAGTTCTGTTTTTCCATCCATTTCCGTTAACTAAATTTCTATATATTAAATGTCTCAAAATGGTGAAGTTTTGATTTTTTTCTTTTTTTAACCTTTTAAATGATATAATGTGACACAAAATGAAACGGTATAACCAAATTGAAAGCAAATGAAAGTTAAAGAATTGTATTGAAAAAGGGCAAAGCGAGAGGATAGATTTGAAAATAGATCAAAGTTAAAGATATAATTTTATTTAGTGTTAATGATTATGCATGGTTTTGGCAGGTCTGGGGTTGACGTGAGGGGATACTTTGCGTGGTCATTTCTTGATGACTTTGAATGGGAATCTGGTTATACTATTCGGTATGGCATCACTTATGTAGATTACAGTAATGGGTTGAGAAGATACTTGAAACACTCTGCCTTTTGGTTTAAAAAATTCCTCCAAAAGGAAAATGTCACCAGAAGGGCACCTTTGTTGTACCTAAGTAGCAATTAAATTTATTGCGACTGATTTATTGTATGCTGAATTAATTGTTTGTTATATTTTCCAGCAAGCATTTACTCTGAAAATCAGTGCTACCAAAGTATATTGAAAATAAATAAACAAATAAATTTGGTGTAAATTCTCGAATGAACTCCATAAACTAATATATTCTTATACTTAGAACCCAAAAATATGGTGACTGATATTACATTCATCATGCATGTGTTGGAAGGTTATGTTGCAACTGGTGCAAAAAGCTCATGTTAATGTAAGGGGTAAAATGGCAAAAAGGGAGCACCAAGGATCTCGACTGAACAGTGTGGGCGTATGAGCTGAGGTTCATCAGTTAAAACTTAAAAACGTGCAAAAAATAAAATAAAATAAAATATAACCAAAACGCTATTTCCTAGGCTTCAGACCAACTAGTTGGTCAAAGGGCACTTCGAAGATGGTTCGAAAGAAAAATTGTAAAGTGTAGGAGCTCTAGAATGCATACCTTTTTTGGCTAATAAAAAAGGTTGAAAAGAGTGACCAAAGTGACTTTTTGCACGTGATCATAGTAGTATCCTACTTGTTGGTTCTAGACCTGCAAGCAAAGGATCTAGTGAGCCTATTATCCCAATCTTATAAAGAAACTAGAGTGTGAAATTTATTCCACAAACGCTTCTCATTACGAGATTCGAACTGGGAAACTCCACTCTCTAAACCACTTCAAAATACACGCATTGATCTTTAGACTACCACCCTTGATGCATGGTTCAAATATGCATACCTTATTTGTAAGATGAATGGACTATTTATAACGTTTTTCTTAGTAAGGCCTGGCGACCGGGCTAGGGTGGGGTGGGGTTTAGGTTTCGTTTTTTTTTTTCTTTCTTTCTTTTTTTTTTTTGGTGTGGGCATTGTATTATAGTCTTTGCAAACACTCCAAACACACTTTTACACTTTATTTGGATAGGCAAAAGGGGAAGAGAATGGAAAGAAAAAGAAAGAAATGATGTCATTTCCATTGTTTGGGGCCATATATAAGTGTTTCGAACTTGCAATAATTAATTTGGTCCATATCCTAGTCACTTTGATTACCCAACAGTATATAGGGAGTTGGAGAGAGTTCTGTGCAACCAGAAGTCATACATGGAAATTCATCATCGTCTATTCTTCTACCTTCTGGTTCTGGCCTATTTTTTTGCTTCCATTGAAGGTCTCAACCGGAGTGATTTTCCGGCTGGTTTTGTGTTTGGAGCAGGATCAAGTGCTTACCAGGTATGGCAATGGTATAGTGCTAGCTAGCTCTAACATTTATACGTATGTCCTACATTGCACATATGCATGTATGTTAATTACTCTTACATTAAGTATGTTTGCAGGGCCAACCCTGGAAATTGATATAATTAAATGTATATTGATGAAATTTAAATTACTCTCATTGTTGGAGAACCGAAAGTGTAATTTTGCCTAACAAAAAGTGTCTTTGGAATAATAAAAGTGTTTTACATATATACGGTGTTAAGATGCATAGGATAGACCAAATTTTAATTTTATAGACTTCTCAAATGGGAGAGATTGGGATTACAGTATCAACTTATTGGACGGTGCCTAAGTACCAAACAGTTGCCAGCAGCTAGGCTGCCTCTAGAGCTCTTGATTTTGCATTTGGATGGTAAATAGTATGAATTTATTTAGCATTGTTGTTATTTTCATGAAATGCATCATCAGTTGTATTACTATTATTACTTGTCTAGGTTTGTTCATCCAGTTACATATGGTGAATACCCTGAGTCCATGCAAGTTTTGGTGGGGAATCGATTGCCCAATTTCACTGATGTACAATCCAAGATGGTAGAGGGGTCTCTGGATTTCCTTGGAGTAAATTACTATACTGCAAGATATGCAGAGGACTCTACATCCTCTAATACCGTCAACCTAAGTTACACAACAAATAGTCATGTTGATATGACCAGTAAGTTCAAAAGCCAAAACTTAACTGCATTACCTTAGGTTTTCCAATTAAAGTCAACCATATAACTTATTGGCTAATACAATCATATTGTTGAATTTAATTGGGAAACTTAAAGATATACCACCTAAAAAAAAATGTGCCTAAATTTTACTTATAAATTAAGTTTTCACTTAGTCACACTCACAATTTTGTTGCCACATGCAGCTGAGAAAGATGGTATTCCTATTGAGGAACCGGTAATACCTCTCTGTCTTTTAGTACACCTTTACATTGTCATGTTCAAATATAGAGAATGTGATTATATTCATTTTACTAAGCAAGAAATGTCATAAATGGTTAATTTTGTAGACCCCTTCTGGCTGGCTTTACATTTATCCAAGGGGAATTCGGGAACCTGTGCTATACGTAAATGAAAATTTCAACAATCCACCTATTATAGTTACAGAAAACGGTAAGACAATCTTTTCTTCCCTCTACAAGTAATGTACTTAAAAATTTTAATCATGTATCTTATGCATTTGTTCTTTTCAGGATTTAGTGATGTAAATAATAACTCGTTGCCAATTCAAGATGCTCTCAATGATAGCTTGAGGTTAAAATACCATCAACTCCATCTATCAAGTCTCATAAAAGTTATCAAGTATCTATCTATACATACAAAAGAGTATCTATCTATACATAAATACATACATATGATATTGAGCAAATACATGAATATTCATTAAGTAGTAATTGTTAGATATATACGTGTGAGGGTAAGTCTCACACACACACAAAAAAAATAATAATAATAAATAAATGATTGAGGAATTAAAATAATATAATTAGGTGCAAACTCATATTCGTAAACTTTTGGATTATGTGATATTCATATATGTTATATTAGTATTTCAAATGAAGTCTTCTCAAAGTGTTATCTCCTCAATAGTAACACATGCTATCGTGACAAACTTACAATGTAAGACCTTGATAATGGCTAACGATAATAAGACCACAAGCAAGATTGAAAATTTGAAAATATAAATTTGGTATCAAGGGACACAACATGTTTTGCATAAGAATTGTACAATTGTTTATGCACATTGCCTTAAAGATATGGATAAATTGCATGGCTATAAGTATCTTTTAAGTTCCAATGTTAAAGATATTAATCAATGAGGCTTTGGCTGCAGGGCTGGAATCAACGTTAAGGGATACTATGTTTGGTCATTTCTTGATGACTTTGAATGGGAATTCGGTTATACATACCGGCTTGGCATTAATTATGTAGATTACAAAAATGGGTTAACAAGATATATGAAACACACTGCTTTATGGTTCAAAGATTTCCTTCAAAAGGAAAACGTCACCACAAGGCCTCACTCTGATCAGTAATGAGGTTTTAAGTGAGTGATTTATTGTATGGGCTGTAATTGTAAGAAAAATGAACTTGTAGCTTCCATTTTTCAAACCCAAGATAATAATGATGGTCTTGCAGAATTGAGCCAGATTGATCAAATAGCTTTGGCACTGTGATAAATACCAAATGTTTAATCAAATTTTGTTATGTTTGATACAGCAAAAGATATTCTATGATAAATATTCTTAATGGATTCATTACTATAATATCTAATGTATGTAGGATAGAAAGTTATATATACTCAGAAATAATAGTCGGGATTCAAAGAACTCTGGACACCCTTGTACTAAAAAAAAAAACTTATGTGATCAACATATACAAGCCAAAAATGACGAAAAATGTTTTTTTTTTTTCTTCCCTTGTGCCCTCACTCCATCCATTCCTTTGTACTTCCAACACCACTACTACCGCCATGCAACATTGCCACCCCTACTTTTGGCACCACCAATGCCTCCATTGCCACATCACTATCACTAATCATTGTTAAGTGTCAATATTGCCGCCTGCATCACACCACACTATCGCCCCGGCCTTCAATATTGAGTAAGTTTGACATACACATTAAAATCATGGGTAAATTACATTTTAAATCCTAAATTTTAGGGGTAATTTCAAATTAAACCCTATAGTTTCTAAAGTTTCAAATTAAACCTTGAAGTTTAAGACCATTACAAATTAAACATTACCGTTTTCTTTAGTTTCAAATTGATCTTAAAACCATATAAATTCAAACCTAGGTTTCTTTTGGGTTTTATGGGGGGGGGGGGGGGGGGGGGTTTAAATTGATATGATTTTAATAGTCTAAGGTTTGATTTGTAACAATCTTAAATTTTAGGATTTAATGTGAAAATATTGAAATTATATATTTTAATTTGAAACCACCCGTAAAATATAGGATTTGACATGGAATTTTCCCTAAAATCTATTATGCAATCAGTTTATATGCAACATGATTAATTGGCAATCGATCAATCTCCAATTATTAGGGATGGATTACTGTGATTACGTGGAATTCTGCTTCAAAGAATTTGGTGATAGAGTAAAGTATTGGATCACAGTTAACGAGCCAAATTATTTTGTTGTTGGAGGGTACACAACAGGTACCAAGGCACCTGGCCGATGTTCTAAATATATTGGAAACTACACATTTGGGAACTCAGGGATAGAACCCTATATAGTGGGCCATAATTTACTTCTTTCTCATGCAACTGCTGTAAAATTGTATAAGGAAAAATATCAGGTTTGTGATTTAAACAATAATATAGCTAACCAATTTGAAGATTATGTACCATCAACTTGTGTCTCATTGATATACCAATATACATACATTCTATATGTGTGTACAAAATATAAATGTGTTTTAGGCTCTTAACTAGTTTATATTACAAAGAGGGAAGAAAACAGGGGGAGTGAAAACCCTTCCCCACCCTCTTGGTTAGGAGCTAGTATCTTGTATTACCGCTGTAAACAGCATCTTCTCTCATAAGCAAGTGGGACTCACAGGGGATGAATCAGCTGTTGGGGCCTAAGAATTTTTCAACTGGGCTCACAAAATGCTTTTCTCCCAAGAGGAAAAATCGAACAAAAATATTACTAGGCTCTTTAGCTCGAGGCAAGATGCATTGTAATCAATATATGCTTTTACTTCCTCTTCTATTTTTCTTTCCACTCTCTTTTTATGCCACAACCAAACAGAACCAAACTAATCTTTATGAAGAAAAAACATAATCTATTGAGCTTTAATATTTATTCCTAATATGAATAAATAAATAAATAAATAAAAGAAGTTCATAATATGGTTGCAAACAGTTTCTTTCAAAGTAAAACTGTCTTATTTATATTGGATGTTATATATATATTCGGATGGATATGATTATTTGAATTTGATTATTGTAGGCTTCTCAAATGGGAGAAATTGGGATTACACTCGCAAGTTATTGGATGGTGCCTAAATTCCAAATAGTTGCTAGCCGTAAGGCTGCCTTTAGAGGTCTTGATTTTATGTTTGGATGGTAAGTTTTATGACTTAATTTTGTGCTAGCCCTTATTAATCCCTTAGCCACTAACAAAGTCACACTATTAATTTGTTGTCACAGCGGAGAAGGATGGCATTCCTATTGGTCAACTGGTATTAATCTTTCTCTCTCACACACACAACCAAACCCTTTTTTTTGTTGTTGCTTACAACAAGAATGAGATTCGAAAACAAGCCGACAATATAATTGAATTACAAGGTTCTTAGCAGCTGCACACCAAATTTAAATATAATGAAAATCATATTCCTTGTACACTAAGCAAACTATGTTATAAATGGTTTTGTACACAGCGTCTAGCTGGCTTTACATTTATCCCAAAGGAATTCAAGAACTTGTGCTATACGTAAATAGAAAATCCAACAATCCACCAATTTACATTACAGGAAACGGTAAGAAACGACCTTTCTATCCTTCTATGCTTTTGGCATAGTGAAATTGAAATTATAAGATTATATAAAAATAAAAAATTAAACATATATTTTTTTTTTTACAGGAGTTAATGACAATGGTTCGTTGCCAATTCAAGAAGCTCTCAATGACCACATGAGGTTAAAATACCACCGTAGCCATCTATCAAATCTCTTGAAGGCTATCAAGTAAGATTAAAACCCAACGTAGTAAAATGTTTTCTAAAAAATAAAATTTACTTCTTAGTTGTTTACAATTAAGGGATTAAACATTCTCTAGTATAGACTGCATATATAGATAAGGCCTGCCTAGCCCTTTTACAGTCATGCATTGGTAATTCCTCTTTCAAACTTAGTTTAAGGTATATTTTTCTTAAGGCCCAGTATACATAGCCCAAACAGAAATGATAAGCTTGAATAATATTGAGCTCAACATTTTGTCTTCTCTCTTCCTCTCCATGTGGCCCATGCCCATATGGGAAGCTCATTGGGGAAATTTGCAAGAGTGATGTGGAGGGCAAAAAAGAGGGTTTCTAAGTTTACCCATGGGCTCAAGGGGAAGGTTCCAAAGTGGGTGCACTTACAACACCTATGAGCCCATGAGTGACTCATGTGTAAGTCAATCTCACTTGCAAAGGGATCTAAAGGTGATTTAGCTAACCGACTTACTCAAATCAACATAAAACTAAATCATCTTAAACCCCCCATGAAACCCACTGCTCAAGGTTAATTGTCACACTCTCAAAATCCTAGTAACCAAAAGCAAGCCCTCAATCCCTAAAAGAGTATTTTGGACTTCCTTTTAGCCTCAATAAAGGCATGACCATATAGAAACATTAACCAAGATTTACCTACCCTCAATCTACTACTTTTATTTTCTCACTCAGAAATCAAAATCAGCTTGTTTTCTTATATACAATGGATTCAAAATTAGAATTCTCTTGTGTTTGGTAGCCCATGTAGAGCTCTCTCTCCCTCATCACGTCGCTCCCAAATTTATCGATTTTTATGAAAGAAAATGTAACAAAAACGACCCCCTACAACTTCCTTAGTAACGCATAAATCTATTTTGCAAGTACTTATTTCAATAACAAAAAAACATCATCTTTTCATTATCTATACACATATTTAAGTGCTAATTAAAGAAAATAACGACCCAATATTTTTTATGAAAATTTGAGCAATCTTTCTCATTAATGTAACAGTCTTTAAATAAAAGTTTATGCTTATTGAACTAATACAAAATAAACTAGAGTTAAGATAAGATAAATGCAAGCTATTTGAAAAACAAATGCAACTGGATGTTTAAAATACAAATACATCGAGTTGTTACAAAGTGATAAAATAAATCTAATTTTTTATGTGCTCTATTACTAATGTCAAAGATATTAACGAGTATATGGTGTTTTGGTAGAGCTGGAGTTGACGTGAAGGGATACTTTGCGTGGTCATTTCTTGATGACTTTGAATGGGAATTTGGTTATACTCTTCGGTTTGGCATCACTTACGTAGATTTCAAAAATGGATTGAGAAGATACACGAAACGCTCTGCTTTATGGTTCAAAAATTTTCTCCAAAAGGACAATGTCACCAGAAGGCCAACTTTGTTGTACCCTGAGTTGTAATTAAATCTATAGCAAGTATTGATTTGTTGTATGGTGATCTAATTGTTTGTAATATGTTCTATATTAAGAGCTGTGATTATAAAGATATTACAATTTTTACTACATAAATCTTATAAATTGATGTGTCATTGAATAAATTTAGACATTCATTTATTATATAACTAGTCACAAACCCATGCAATGCACGGGAAATATATATATATATATATATATATATATATATATATATGATGAATAAATTAATTTCAAAAAGTTATAAAGCTAGTTATAATTCTAATAAAAAAAAAAAAATTGGAACTTGAAATTAAGTGACAATATTTTTCATCTCATTATACAACAATTTTTCACCTATGAGGATCAAAGAGTCAAAAAGACTTGTGAAGTCAAAGACAGGCCTTTTACAAAAGCATTGTAAATGATTTAACAACAAAATCATTAGGTAACAATTTTAAAGAAGAAACTCTTCAAAATCATTGCATTCAAGATTAAAAGAATTCATTCGTGAACAATAAAAAACACATACTTAACAAAGAGATTAAACACTTTGCTGCTCATTACCCAATAATCAATCACTAATGGCGAACCTATGCACTTTAAAAAGATAAGTGAGAAAAAAATATTATTCGGTCAAAAGACTTGTGAACACAAAAAAAAAAAAAAATCCATTTACATTCAATATTATAACAAACCTTGAAAAGAAGATAATTTCTAACTTTTGACCAAATACCTTTAATCCTTTTGATAATAATCATTGGCGTTTTCTATAAATTGTGAAAATAGACAAACATAAAGATATCTCACATTTATTTTATAAGAAACTTATATTATTGTTTTGGTTCTATCATCTATGGTAAGAAATTACAAAGGAGAATATTAGGATTTTCAATTAGTATTACATGTCAAAAGAAAAATGCATATAACACTTTGACACCATGCTGCCCCTACCACCTGCTAGCTCGGATTGCTAATAACCAATCCTTCTAAGTTGAGTTTGAACCAATTATTACAACTTGGTTAATTTTTGCCACCTTACTTGCTTTACAACGTTGTTAATTTGTCGCAGGGTTTTTGTTGCAAGCGTTTTGCATGGATCCAATCCATAGAGTTGGAACTAAAAAAATGTTACTTTAAATGAAGGAATACCAGAAGCCCACCAGAAATTTTTTGCAACCTGACAATCCCTTGAAACAAATGATCGCACCTTTCTTTATTAAGTTGAAACACCTGTAAGTGGGCGTTGGTCTTTGCAAAAGATATTGGGTTAAGGAATTGAGTTAATGTGGCACAATATCATCTATTAAATTAATTATAAATAAAAAAAATGGTGATGTGTAAATTTGTGAGACCTCAAAATCTTATGTGGCACAGTATCATCAAGTCAACAAAAAGTCAAAAAAATTTCAATTTTACATTATAGTATAGATTGAAGTAGGACCAGCACCATGAAATCACTTTCGTTATCATGTCACTACAGAATCCTTTTCGCAAAATTAATAGTAACTTTATTATTTTCCTAAAAGGAATTGCAATATGCATTGCAAAGAACTAATTCATTATTATTCTTATACTTTTTTTGACAAGTAGTTGGATTGGATCTACTAATATTTATGCAGCTAACGTTCTTCCTGTTAAGGAATCCCACATAGGTTAGATAAGAAAGTTGTATTAGTAGTCTTATGTATAAATAGGACACCTCACAACAGATTGTAATCATCCAAAATATATTGTACACAGTGAATTAATAAAGATGTAGCCTATTGGCTACATTCTGTGGACGTAAGCTCACATAGTCAAACCACGTGAAAAACCCTAGCCTCCATTCTCTTCTCTCTCTTTAAATATTTCTCCATTGTTATTTATATTAGATTTAGATTTTCTACACTTCCTACTGTACCTGTACGCAGTGGCGGCTCCATGAAATTTTTTCAGGATGTTCAAAGTTTATAAGGTAGGGGCAGAGCCAAAGATTTAATCTAGGATAGACACCTTTTAATCTTAAACAAAACTAAAAATCAAATAATAAAATAAAACCAGCCACAAAGAATTAACTAATAAAAATAAAAATAGCCAAAATAAAATCAAAAGTGCCCAATCAGTTGCCCATAGAAATTAAAAATAAAAAAATAAAAAAACTTGAGTAACTGAGTTTGACAATTTCAAACTTCATATCACAGAGAGAGAAGGGGGGGAATAAAAATTACCAGTTAGATAGAGGAGCAAGAGGGCCAAGACTCAAGAGCCAGGATCAGGCGATGTGGGTTAATTGTTGACATTGTTGTGATTTTTGGCTAATTTTTTATAATATTATTTTGGGTTATTTTTAGTGTTACCTTTGAATTTTTTTTTTCCAATATATATATATATATATGATTTATTAGAAGGTTTTAAAACAAGTGATATTATCTCAAGATGACATTCCAATGTAACGTTTCAGATTACAACTTTAAATCAATGCAGTACAGTTAAATATTTTGGACGGCTCATTATGGTACCAAGGCATAACACTAGTACTTATCAAAAAAATAAAGAAAAGGCCTAATACTAGTTGCTTATAAAAAAATAAAAAATAAGTTTGATATTAGTTATTCAATCAATTAAAGAACAGGTTAAAAAAAATAAAAAATAAAAGACATTTAAAAAATAAAATGCAAAAAGCAAAAAGTAAAAAGTAAAAAAATGGGGGAGGGAGATCCACGTGGTTGGAGAAGAATGAAAAAGGGGGGTTGTTGGCTGACAATTGAAAAGCCTTGAAGATGTAAGATGTAAAAAAGAAGAAAAAAAAGCAGAAGAAGATGAAGAAAAGGAGCGACAGTGAAGTCTCAAACCAGAGAGGCTAAGATGGAGAGGCAACAAAGAGAGAATGGAGTGAGAGTTTTGCAAAATACTAAGAGTATGAGAGGATATAAACTTAGGTAATGTATTCTTTTTTTCTTTTTCTTTTTTAAAGATTGAGGGTGAGCACTAACTCTGACTCTCTAAATTCAACGACTGCAAGTAGAATAATTTTGGGATATTTTTTCTTGGATAAGCACAACTCTGACTCTCTCAATTCAACGACTGCAAGTAAAATAATTTTGGGATATTTTTTCTTGGATAAGCACAACTAAATATCCTTGGATAAGCACAACTCTGACTCTCTCAATTCAACGACTGCAAGTAGAATAATTTTGGGATATTTTTTCTTGGATAAGTACAACTCTGACTCTCTCAATTCAACGACTGCAAGTAGAATAATTTTGAGATATTTTTTCTTGGATAAGCACAACTAAATATCCTTGGATAAGCACAACTCTGACTCTCTCAATTCAACGACTGCAAGTAGAATAATTTTGGGATATTTTTTCTTGGATAAGCACACCACACACGGTAATTTAATTTTTTTTTTTCCTGAATAGAATAAATTTAATTAATGGGCTGGTTCAAATAATTGGGCTTAAACAAGTTGTTATTTGGGCTTATTTTGTATTATGGGCTTAAACAAGTGTTGTTATTTGGGCTTATTTTGTTATTATGGATTTAAATAAGTGTTGTTATTTGGGTTTATTTTATTATTGTGGGTGTTATTTGAGTTATTTTTTTATTATTTATTTTTTGTTATTTGGACTTTTTATTTTTGGGTATGGTGAATTGGGTTTATTAGATCAAGGTATTCACAAATTATTTGAGGGTGTTTACAATTTTATTTAAGGAGAGAACATCTATATAAAAAAAAAAATTTCCTTTGATTTTTCAAAAAGTCAGGGTGTGTAGTCAACGTAGCACCGCCCCTGATTGTCTGTACGTGATTGAATTACGTAACCATTGTGTATACAGGTTTGGTAGTTGGTATGACATGTGGGGTGCCAAGGTATTCAAAACAAGGTAAAACATCATTATAAACATGGGCGGATCCAGCGTAGACGTAAACAAATAAAAAAGAAGATAAAAGTGTGTTGCTATCATAATCCATGGGATTGCATGGAAATCTCAAATTAATGCCAGTCAATTGCATCTTTGACTTTCCCAATTTCGTGTTCAACATACCCTAAATGAAATTTGTGTTTTAACTAATTTGGACGTTAAAGTCCTCCTTTTGACAAAAACTCGGGACCTATATAGATTTGATATGACCTTATGTCTTTCTTTACCTAACAATAAATAGATAAATATATTTTTTTTGATTAATTATATGGGACAGTGTTGAAATTTTCTTTTACCATTTTTTCTTTCACAATAAATAAGTTATGGTTGGTGTAACATAACTTTCACATAACTTCATCACTAATACAACTTTTATTGTAGATTAATTATAACATATCACCTCAACAGTTGTAAAATAAATTATAAAAGTTTTTGCCGTGACTAAACATATTGGTAGATGATATTGAATTAAGAGATTAGACATTCACTTATTGATTAAAACCACTTTTATTGTATACCAGAAATAGTTTTTTATGTTGAATAACTCTTTAAGCGAAAAAAATAAGGGTGTTTGGAAACCCACTAAAAAATATAGTTGTAAGGAAGGAATCCTTAAAAGGGAAAATAATTTTAAGCTTTATGAAAAAGCTTTTGTTCATTCTTTATGTATCCAAAATTTTAAAGCACTATTTAGCGTAATCTATCAAACATGCAAAAGCATTATAGAGTTTTCAAGTTAAAGCCTTACTTCTTATACACCAATGACTTTTACTTATATTTTAGTGGATTATTGATTACTTTACTTGTATGGTTAACCAAATGACTTTTACTTATATTTTAGTGGATTATTGATTATCCAAAAATAAAAACAAAAATTAGTGGATTATTAGATAAGAAAAAAAGTAAACCAAGTACAATGAGAATGAGTACTACTGTATCCCAACGATTATATAAGTGTGCCAATTTATTATGAGGTCCATCACCTAAGCATACCAAACCACTTTGCTGTACATAGGGAATTGGAGGAAGTTAGACATGAGAATTCATCATCATCTCCTTTTGTATGTGCTACTTTTTGTTTCCTATTATTTCTCTTGCACTGAAAGTCTAAGTAGGACAGATTTTCCTGCTGGTTTCATATTTGGAGGGGCATCAAGTGCTTACCAGGTATATATAACATTAATTTACAGGCTTAATTATGCTTTCTACATTCACTATGTATATCCTATACTCATGTTATTTTTGGGGTTTGTCTTAATTTCTATTCAAAGTATGAAGGGGCTGCATATCAACATGGAAAAGGGCCTAGCATATGGGACACTTTCACTAGGGTACATCCAGGTCTCTCACTCTCATCACTCTTCCTTTTTTATGAATAAGCTAGTTTATTCAATCAAAGGATTCTATTGTTTATAGAGTTTCCCTTTTATTTGTAACCTTATTGGGTGTTTCCTGGCTAAGAAAATGGACTATAGTATAGTGCATACTATAAGGGGGATTGGCCTCAAGCTCTACATGATTTTTCTTTATTTCTTTCTTTTTTTTTTTCTGAAAAAGATAGGTATTTAGGGAAGAAAAGAAAAAACACAACTGATGTCACATCATTCTTTTTTAATTAAAAGAAACAATCAGTTTTATCTCTATGTATTACTATATCTTGATGTACCACTTAACTTTATGGTGTCATGACTCATGACAGAAAAAATTGCGGACCATACCTCGGGGGTTTTCGCGGAGGAATTTTACTATCGTTATAAGGTATGATTAAAGTGACTGTATTTTCTTAGACGTGCGTGCACACATACTGTAACAACCCAAGGAAAGCGCTAGCCACATCTGCGCTTATACCCCAAAAGGACTAGTCAAGTTACAATTGGGGCTCCTTATAATTGTTAATAAAGCCCAGTTCGACCCAATAATTGCCTGATGTGGGACTCAGCAAACACACACACTTATCAGAATTTGGGGCATCACAATCTCCCCCACTTAAATCCCTAACGTCCTCGTTAGGGCTCATATATCCGAGCCCACACAGGATTACTGGGTTGGCTCTGATACCATTTGTAACAACCCAAGGAAAGCGCTAGCCACATCTGCGCTTATACCCCAAAAGGACTAGTCAAGTTACAATTGGGGCTCCTTATAATTGTTAATAAAGCCCAGTTCGACCCAATAATTGCCTGATGTGGGACTCAGCAAACACACACACTTATCAGAATTTGGGGCATCACACATACACACATAAATGTTACCCTATCCCTAACTATCCTCCTACACATATACTATTTTTTAAAATACATTTCATTTGTTTTTCTTTTATGGGTTAAGCTAATAAAAAAGACTGGGAAATGTTGCAGGGGGACATAGCTCTGATGAAAGAAATTGGTTTAGACTACTTTAGGTTCTCCATCTCATGGGCCAGAATACTACCTAGTAAGACAATTGCTTAACTCAACCTTTTCCATTTTTTGGAAGATCAATTTTAAAAGAAAAGGCATAATCACTTAAACCAATTTTTTAATATCTATGTACTGATCAGAACCTACCGAACATGTCATTTTGGAAAGAAAAAAAAAATGATATATATATTTCAAGTAATTATATCTAATCCTATAAATAAAGCTTAATTTTGTCCTTAATTAGAGGGAAAAATCAGTGGGGGAGTGAACCAGGAAGGGGTCACATTCTACAATAACCTCATAAACGAGATATTGTCTCAAGGTGAAATTTCACTCTCCCTCTCATATATATCAATATATGTTGTTTTTGCAATGCCTCTTCCTAATATTGACTTACAGTTAATTAATCAGGTTTAAAACCTTTGATAACTCTATTCCATTGGGATGTTCCACAAGCTCTTGAAGATGAGTATGGTGGATTCTTGAGCCCAAACATCGTGTAGGTTTGACATAGTACACATTAAAATGTATTATGCAATAAGTATACGTGAAACCTGATTATTAGGCAATTGATGAATATATAATCTCCATAATTAGGGATGATTATCGCGACTATGTGGACTTATGCTTCAAAGAATTTGGTGATAGAGTGAAGTATTGGACCACAATTAACGAGCCAAATTCTTTTGCCATTGGAGGGTACGCAACAGGTGACATGGCACCTGGACGATGTTCTAACTATATCGGAAATTGCACGTTTGGAAACTCTGGGACAGAACCCTATATAGTGGGACATAATTTACTTCTTTCTCATGCAACTGCTGTAAAATTATACAAGGAAAATTATCAGGTTTGTGCTTTATACAATAATTTTAGTTAATCAATTTGAAGAGAATTTACTGACTTGTGTCTCACTAATGAACTATCTGTAAGTGAGAGAAATTGGCTTTCAAAATAAACTAGTCATATATTTGGCCGAATTTCCTTTTTGTAGGCTTGTCAAATGGGAAAAATTGGGATTATAGTACAAAGTTATTGGATGGTGCCCAAATACCAAACGGTTGCTAGCAAGAAGGCTGCCTTTAGAGCTCTTGATTTTTTGTTTGGATGGTAAGTTTTATGACATGTTTGACCTCAAAGGTTGTGTGACCTGCATACATACCTTTGAATGACCTGCATGCATACCTTTGAATTATTAAAAGTTTACAGGAAATACCATTTAAAAATATCCTTTAATACACACATAATGCAGACCTATATGGCTATATACCTCTCTCTCTCTATATATATATATAGCAATGGGTGTATGAAAGATCATTTTGTTGCTTTAACTAAATGCTATACTATTTTGGTTCACAAAATAAGAAAATTATACAATACTCCCAAAACATGTTAATGTCGTACTTCCTCATCTTACATGAATGATAAATCATGTTAATCAAATTCACGGTAGAACCCACCATATATGTGAAAGAAGAAAATTAATACTACAATAATATACTCTGAAAGTATTGTATAATTTTCTGAAATAGAGACAGAGCAAGAAAGTATTCAAAAAGCTAACTGTAGGTTTGGTGGGAAATGAATAAATTGTAAAATTTTCTATGGATTGCATGGGAATTTTTATTTTCCATGAAGATATTTACAAAGAACGTGTATTTTTGGCTTGAAATAAAGGTAGGTAACAGAAGCATTATACCTTATAAGCCTAGCGACCCCGATGCATGAAGCTGGATTTAAATGGTTTGCTCCCTTTCTGGTGGCCCCTGTTTCGTTCAAGAACAATAATGCATGGTAGCTTGCAAATTAATTTTAACAAAATAGCGTATTAACTTAGCAACAAAGTAATACTTTTGACAAATTCTTTTAAGAAAACAAAAATAAATATTTTCTTTCCACAGTTTCTAAACTCTAGTGAGAAAGCCAAGGTCAGTCTTCATTAAATTTCTTTACTAATAAAAAGCCATGTTCCATCAAACTAATCACACATCTCCTTGTTTAATGTGCATTTGAGTTTTTAATCATAGCTTAATTCTTGAGTGAGAGCTTGAGTACATGATGCATTCACTTTCCCAATCGTGCACATGTTTTTATTATTCTATATATTATTCGGTTTATTAAGTACATTATGCTTATAAGCTTATTGAATCAAGACATTAAGATTGTGTCAATATATTGAATCAAATCATCCCAAGAAGACTTCTTCTTTGTAATTATTTCTATTATTATTTGTGTAGGTATGTTAATCCTGTTATCTTTGGTGACTACCCTGAGACCATGCGAGCTTTGGTGGGGACTCGATTGCCCATATTTACTGAATCACAATCCAAAATGCTAAAGGGTTCTCTAGATTTCCTTGGAGTAAATTACTATAGTGCAAGATATGCAAATGACTCTACATCTTCTAGCAACGTTAATCTAAGTTACACAACAGATAGTCAAGTAAATCTGACCAGTAAGCTCAGAATCCACAACCTTGATAAGTGTTAACATTAAAAAGTAAAATTACATTTTAAATCCTATATTTTAGGGATGATTTCAAAGTAAAGCATATAATTTCAGAAGTTTTAAATTAAACTATTCAGCTAAAAAAAAAAATTTCAAAGTAAACTTTGAAATTTAAGACAGTTACAAATTAAATGTTATGTTTCATTAGTTTTAAATCAAACCATGAACCTTTAAAATCATATCAATTTAAACTTTGGAATTTTCGGGTTTAATTAGGGGTTTAAATTGATACGATTTTAAAGTTTTAGAATTTGATTTGAAACTAATGAAACTATAAGTTAATTTGTAACAGTCTTAAACTTCATAATTTTATTTGAAACATTTTAAATTATAGAGTTTAATTTGAAACAATCCCAAAAGTATAGGATGTAAAATATAATTTACTCAAAATTATTATTTTTTACTTTACACTCCCTGACTAACATAGTCACTCTATTTGTTGCCACAGCCGAGAAGGATGGCATTCCAATTGGTCAATCAGTAATCTCTCTCTCTCTCTCTCTCTCTCTCTCTCTCTCTCTCTCTCTCTCTCTCTCTCTCTCTCTCTCTCTCTCTCTCTCTCTCTCTCTCTCTCTCTCTCTCTCTCTCTCTCTCTCTCTCTCTCTCTCTCTCTCTCTCTCTCTCTCTCTCTCTCTCTCTCTCTCTCTCTCTCTCTCTCTCTCTCTCTCTCTCTCTCTCATATACATGCACACAAATTCTAAGATACGCAAACAGATGAGCAAGTTGCAGTGTTGCACCCATGTTTGATAAATGTAAAGAATATCATGTACATGTACATACTCCTTGTAGATACTAAGAAAAATGGTTTTGCATGTAGACCGCTTGTGGCTGGATTTACATATATCCAAGAGGAATTCGAGACTTTATCCTATACGTGAGTAAAAAGTACAACAATCCACCTATTTACATTACAGAAAATGGTAAGAAACAACCTTCCTCTCCTATGCTTTGATCAGTGGTGTAATTGAAATTGTTATGATGTAAATCAAATAAACTAAAACATTTGTACTTTTCAGGAGTTTGTGATAATGCCTCATTGCCGAGTCAAGATGCTCTCAATGATAGCTTGAGGTTAAATTACCACCGTAGTCATCTAACAAATCTCTTGAAGGCTATCAGGTGAGTGCCTAGGTATATAAGTGTGTCCAATATATATGTGTTAGTTAAAGTCTACATAGAGAAATAAAAAATAAAAAATAAAAATTGTTAGTTCTGTTTTTCCATCCATTTCCGTTAACTAAATTTCTATATATTAAATGTCTCAAAATGGTGAAGTTTTGATTTTTTTCTTTTTTTAACCTTTTAAATGATATAATGTGACACAAAATGAAACGGTATAACCAAATTGAAAGCAAATGAAAGTTAAAGAATTGTATTGAAAAAGGGCAAAGCGAGAGGATAGATTTGAAAATAGATCAAAGTTAAAGATATAATTTTATTTAGTGTTAATGATTATGCATGGTTTTGGCAGGTCTGGGGTTGACGTGAAGGGATACTTTGCGTGGTCATTTCTTGATAACTTTGAATGGGAATATGGTTATACTATTCGGTTTGGCATCACTTATGTAGATTACAGTAATGGGTTGAGAAGATACTTGAAAGACTCTTCCTTTTGGTTTAAAAAATTCCTCCAAAAGGAAAATGTCACCAGAAGGGCACCTTTGTTGTACCTAAGTAGCAATTAAATTTATTGCGACTGATTTATTGTATGCTGAATTAATTGTTTGTTATATTTTCCAGCAAGCATTTACGCTGAAAATCAGTGCTACCAAAGTATATTGAAAATAAATAAACAAATAAATTTGGTGTAAATTCTCGAATGAACTCCATAAACTAATATATTCTTATACTTAGTGTGAGGGGAGTTTTTGTAACAATGCCACGTGGCGTGCCGAGGGCGATCACGACGTGGGCTTTGATATAGAGAAAAGGGGTAGCCGAACCCAAAACTCAACCGAGGGCCTAAGATTTGGCCCACGGGCTAGTGGGACACTTCTCAAGAATATTCAAAAACTAAAATCACTAAAGCCCAAAAATAACATGAACAAAAATCAAGGGGAGTTCAACCACAAACATCGTTACCGGTAAGAAATTCAAAGAACAGTTTTGGGCCGAGCCTCTCACTGTTTCTTAGTTGAGTCGAACTTGAAACGACACAGCTTTGATCACTGTAACTCAAGCATGGGTTTTCTGCACTGCTGATGACATCTGCCAGGAGAGCTTTAAACAGTAACAAATTCTGTTGAGACCAAGAGGAGGTTGACTTGTTGGGAGAGAGTCACCTCCGATGAGACATGCATGAGGGTTAGGGGAGAATGTGTTTAGGCCTTTTATGGAACTAAACTAAGGGTAGAGAGCCATTGTGGTCCTTATAAGGCATTTTAGGAAATTCTGCCCAGACATCTGTCAGGAGAGCTTTCTAGGCATAAATGAGATTTTATGATAAATCCTAATCCTTTTCGGATGAGACTGTATTTCTGGGTTTTGATTGGTATTTCTAAGTTGAAAATGGCCTCAGAAACATCTTCTTTCGGAGGTTCTCCCTTAGGGAATCTAAGAGAAAGTCCTTTCTCTTGGGTTTTAATTGTGGTAATTTCTTGAGTTATTGGAAAGGCTGTTCTTGGTCTGTCTGGAGCTAATGGGTCTGGTAGATCTGATGCCTTGAGAATGCAGTCAGTTCTCTATATATAGAATGATTAGTGTGGCTTAATCTCTTGGGAAAAACCGAGGTTATCATTCCCTTAAGCCTATTAACTTTTTAGTGTTAGTCTTCCATGACATGTTTTGTCAAGAAGAGTATAGTATAAGTGAAAATGATTAGAGCCTTTTTCTGGTGTCAGGGTAAGGTTTTCTCCTTCCCTGAAATGGCTTGTCAGAGGCACTCATTGCCTCTTGTTGGTGGGTTTTTGTGTATGGTTTTGTCCATGCATGTCTCACGTGTCTTGGCACCCATGAATCCATCATTGAGTCTCCCAGCAGACTTAATGACAGTAATCCATGGCCACCTAAGTCTCGGAACTGACTCCCCTCCACCAAACCACACTCCTCAAGTCGGGTCAACATAAGGAGAGTAGCTTCCTCACGGGTCTGGGCCGTGGGAGCTACTCCCTGAGTCCCTTTGGGACCGGGATAGACATGGTTGTGGATTCTCTATAATATTTCTTCACTTCCCATGCATTTTTGGTTGCTGCCAGTGATCTTGGAGATGTTATGCAGAAATCTGCTGCGTGAACAGTGCTGGAAATTATAGTTTCCGGTGGAGTGGATAGCTGGAATAAGCTGTGGAAGCTTGTGTAATTTGAAAAATGGTGGGTTGGCAGCTCTTGTCACGTTGGAGAAGATTGCTTGCTGCTGCCTCCCTTCTTTTTAGTAATAATAGGACATAATACAGGTTCTGCCAGCAGCAGACATGCAACTCTTCCTCTGTCAGCTTGGATTCAGACCTCATGGGGCCCACGGATTGGCTGTCTTCAGCTGTTTTGGATGCTGGGCTGACTAGTGCTTGGGTTCCAGCTGCTTTCCTCTACCAATTCAATAGTATTTGGACCCCATATTTGCATTATAAGTACATTTTGGACCATGGGCTTTTGGTAGATTTCCTTTGGGCTTGTGAATAGTGCCGGGGCACTTAAAAATAGGCCTAAATGGCTCTTTAAGTACTGTTTTAGGCTGGGCTATATGTTTTCGGGTTGTGGGCTTTTGGAATGGTGTTAAGGCACCTCAATGATGAGCCCAAATAATTTATTTAAAGGTTATTTAGGATGCTTTATTGGGCTGGGCTCATTGGGTTAAATAATCAATTAAGCCCCAAGGATTCTATGGGTATTATTAGGCATATTTAAATAGGTTGGGCTTATTCGGGCTACTTTATTTGGATGGTCAATTAAGCCCAAGTATCTTGTTAGGAGTTGTCTAAGGTATTTTATTGGGCCGGGCTTATTAAAGGATTAATTAAGCCCAAGCATTTTATTTGGGGGCCCATTTAAATTATTAGTTAAAAAATGGGCATGTACACTTAGAACCCAAAAATATGGTGACTGATATTACATTCATCATGCATGTGTTGGAAGGTTATGTTGCAACTGGTGCAAAAAGCTCATGTTAATGTAAGGGGTAAAATGGCAAAAAGGGAGCACCAAGGATCTCGACTGAACAGTGTGGGCGTATGAGCTGAGGTTCATCAGTTAAAACTTAAAAACGTGCAAAAAATAAAATAAAATAAAATATAACCAAAACGCTATTTCCTAGGCTTCAGACCAACTAGTTGGTCAAAGGGCACTTCGAAGATGGTTCGAAAGAAAAATTGTAAAGTGTAGGAGCTCTAGAATGCATACCTTTTTTGGCTAATAAAAAAGGTTGAAAAGAGCAACCAAAGTGACTTTTTGCACGTGATCATAGTAGTATCCTACTTGTTGGTTCTAGACCTGCAAGCAAAGGATCTAGTGAGCCTATTATCCCAATCTTATAAAGAAACTAGAGTGTGAAATTTATTCCACAAACGCTTCTCATTACGAGATTCGAACTGGGAAACTCCACTCTCTAAACCACTTCAAAATACGCGCATTGATCTTTAGACTACCACCCTTGATGCATGGTTCAAATATGCATACCTTATTTGTAAGATGAATGGACTATTTATAACGTTTTTCTTAGTAAGGCCTGGCGACCGGGCTAGGGTGGGGTGGGGTTTAGGTTTCGTTTTTTTTTTTTTTCTTTCTTTCTTTTTTTTTTGGTGTGGGCATTGTATTATAGTCTTTGCAAACACTCCAAACACACTTTTACACTTTATTTGGATAGGCAAAAGGGGAAGAGAATGGAAAGAAAAAGAAAGAAATGATGTCATTTCCATTGTTTGGGGCCATATATAAGTGTTTCGAACTTGCAATAATTAATTTGGTCCATATCCTAGTCACTTTGATTACCCAACAGTATATAGGGAGTTGGAGAGAGTTCTGTGCAACCAGAAGTCATACATGGAAATTCATCATCGTCTATTCTTCTACCTTCTGGTTCTGGCCTATTTTTTTGCTTCCATTGAAGGTCTCAACCGGAGTGATTTTCCGGCTGGTTTTGTGTTTGGAGCAGGATCAAGTGCTTACCAGGTATGGCAATGGTATAGTGCTAGCTAGCTCTAACATTTATACGTATGTCCTACATTGCACATATGCATGTATGTTAATTACTCTTACATTAAGTATGTTTGCAGGGCCAACCCTGGAAATTGATATAATTAAATGTATATTGATGAAATTTAAATTACTCTCATTGTTGGAGAACCGAAAGTGTAATTTTGCCTAACAAAAAGTGTCTTTGGAATAATAAAAGTGTTTTACATATATACGGTGTTAAGATGCATAGGATAGACCAAATTTTAATTTTATAGACTTCTCAAATGGGAGAGATTGGGATTACAGTATCAACTTATTGGACGGTGCCTAAGTACCAAACAGTTGCCAGCAGCT
>OU015762.1:1574107-1674729 GCA_907173295.1 Fagus sylvatica
AAATATCTTCATGGAAAATAAAAATTCCCATGCAATCCATAGAAAATTTTACAATTTATTCATTTCCCACCAAACCTACAGTTAGCTTTTTGAATACTTTCTTGCTCTGTCTCTATTTCAGAAAATTATACAATACTTTCAGAGTATATTATTGTAGTATTAATTTTCTTCTTTCACATATATGGTGGGTTCTACCGTGAATTTGATTAACATGATTTATCATTCATGTAAGATGAGGAAGTACGACATTAACATGTTTTGGGAGTATTGTATAATTTTCTTATTTTGTGAACCAAAATAGTATAGCATTTAGTTAAAGCAACAAAATGATCTTTCATACACCCATTGCTATATATATATATAGAGAGAGAGAGAGGTATATAGCCATATAGGTCTGCATTATGTGTGTATTAAAGGATATTTTTAAATGGTATTTCCTGTAAACTTTTAATAATTCAAAGGTATGCATGCAGGTCATTCAAAGGTATGTATGCAGGTCACACAACCTTTGAGGTCAAACATGTCATAAAACTTACCATCCAAACAAAAAATCAAGAGCTCTAAAGGCAGCCTTCTTGCTAGCAACCGTTTGGTATTTGGGCACCATCCAATAACTTTGTACTATAATCCCAATTTTTCCCATTTGACAAGCCTACAAAAAGGAAATTCGGCCAAATATATGACTAGTTTATTTTGAAAGCCAATTTCTCTCACTTACAGATAGTTCATTAGTGAGACACAAGTCAGTAAATTCTCTTCAAATTGATTAACTAAAATTATTGTATAAAGCACAAACCTGATAATTTTCCTTGTATAATTTTACAGCAGTTGCATGAGAAAGAAGTAAATTATGTCCCACTATATAGGGTTCTGTCCCAGAGTTTCCAAACGTGCAATTTCCGATATAGTTAGAACATCGTCCAGGTGCCATGTCACCTGTTGCGTACCCTCCAATGGCAAAAGAATTTGGCTCGTTAATTGTGGTCCAATACTTCACTCTATCACCAAATTCTTTGAAGCATAAGTCCACATAGTCGCGATAATCATCCCTAATTATGGAGATTATATATTCATCAATTGCCTAATAATCAGGTTTCACGTATACTTATTGCATAATACATTTTAATGTGTACTATGTCAAACCTACACGATGTTTGGGCTCAAGAATCCACCATACTCATCTTCAAGAGCTTGTGGAACATCCCAATGGAATAGAGTTATCAAAGGTTTTAAACCTGATTAATTAACTGTAAGTCAATATTAGGAAGAGGCATTGCAAAAACAACATATATTGATATATATGAGAGGGAGAGTGAAATTTCACCTTGAGACAATATCTCGTTTATGAGGTTATTGTAGAATGTGACCCCTTCCTGGTTCACTCCCCCACTGATTTTTCCCTCTAATTAAGGACAAAATTAAGCTTTATTTATAGGATTAGATATAATTACTTGAAATATATATATCATTTTTTTTTTCTTTCCAAAATGACATGTTCGGTAGGTTCTGATCAGTACATAGATATTAAAAAATTGGTTTAAGTGATTATGCCTTTTCTTTTAAAATTGATCTTCCAAAAAATGGAAAAGGTTGAGTTAAGCAATTGTCTTACTAGGTAGTATTCTGGCCCATGAGATGGAGAACCTAAAGTAGTCTAAACCAATTTCTTTCATCAGAGCTATGTCCCCCTGCAACATTTCCCAGTCTTTTTTATTAGCTTAACCCATAAAAGAAAAACAAATGAAATGTATTTTAAAAAATAGTATATGTGTAGGAGGATAGTTAGGGATAGGGTAACATTTATGTGTGTATGTGTGATGCAAATTCGATAAGTGTGTGTGTTTGCACCCACATCAGTTATTGGGTCGAACTGGGCTTTAAACAATTATAAGAAAATACAGTCCTTTTGGGGTATAAGCGCAGATTGGCTAGCGCTTTCCTTGGGTTGTTATCATACCTTATAACGATAGTAAAATTCCTCCGCGAAAACCCCCGAGGTATGGTCCGCAATTTTTTCTGTCATGAGTCATGACACCATAAAGTTAAGTGGTACATCAAGATATAGTAATACATAGAGATAAAACTGATTGTTTCTTTTAATTAAAAAAGAATGATGTGACATCAGTTGTGTTTTTTCTTTTCTTCCCTAAATACCTATCTTTTTCAAAAAAAAAAAGAAAGAAATAAAGAAAAATCATGTAGAGCTTGAGGCCAATCCCCCTTATAGTATGCACTATACTATAGTCCATTTTCTTAGCCAGGAAACACCCAATAAGGTTACAAATAAAAGGGAAACTCTATAAACAATAGAATCCTTTGATTGAATAAACTAGCTTATTCATAAAAAAGGAAGAGTGATGAGAGTGAGAGACCTGGATGTACCCTAGTGAAAGTGTCCCATATGCTAGGCCCTTTTCCATGTTGATATGCAGCCCCTTCATACTTTGAATAGAAATTAAGACAAACCCCAAAAATAACATGAGTATAAGATATACATAGTGAATGTAGAAAGCATAATTAAGCCTGTAAATTAATGTTATATATACCTGGTAAGCACTTGATGCCCCTCCAAATATGAAACCAGCAGGAAAATCTGTCCTACTTAGACTTTCAGTGCAAGAGAAATAATAGGAAACAAAAAGTAGCACATACAAAAGGAGATGATGATGAATTCTCATGTCTAACTTCCTCCAATTCCCTATGTACAGCAAAGTGGTTTGGTATGCTTAGGTGATGGACCTCATAATAAATTGGCACACTTATATAATCGTTGGGATACAGTAGTACTCATTCTCATTGTACTTGGTTTACTTTTTTTCTTATCTAATAATCCACTAATTTTTGTTTTTATTTTTGGATAATCAATAATCCACTAAAATATAAGTAAAAGTCATTTGGTTAACCATACAAGTAAAGTAATCAATCTTTCTTTTCCCTTGTTCGGATATATATATTTTTGGGTCATCTGGATCACGTTGCTCATGTGCTCAATATATATATTAAGGCCGTTGAATTTGATTTGTGTATCCAAACTCTGTTAAAATGAAACTCGTACCACACTACTACGAATCATATCATACACCGATTTAGTGCTTGTTTGGCATTGCTGTATAAGAAGTAAGGCTTTAACTTGAAAACTCTTTAATGCTTTTGCATGTTTGATAGATTACGCTAAATAGTGCTTTAAAATTTTGGATATATAAAGAATGAACAAAAGCTTTTTCATAAAGCTTAAAATTATTTTCCCTTTTAAGGATTCCTTCCTTACAACTATATTTTTTAGTGGGTTTCCAAACACCCTTATTTTTTTCGCTTAAAGAGTTATTCAACATAAAAAACTATTTCTGGTATACAATAAAAGTGGTTTTAATCAATAAGTGAATGTCTAATCTCTTAATTCAATATCATCTACCAATATGTTTAGTCACGGCAAAAACTTTTATAATTTATTTTACAACTGTTAAGGTGATATGTTATAATTAATCTACAATAAAAGTTGTATTAGTGATGAAGTTATGTGAAAGTTATGTTACACCAACCATAAACTTATTTATTGTGAAAGAAAAAATGGTAAAAGAAAATTTCAACACTGTCCCATATAATTAATCAAAAAAAATATATCTATCTATTTATTGTTAGGTAAAGAAAGACATAAGGTCATATCAAATCTATATATAGCTCCCGAGTTTTTGTCAAAAGGAGGACTTTAACGTCCAAATTAGTTAAAACACAAATTTCATTTAGGGTATGTTGAACACGAAATTGGGAAAGTCAAAGATGCAATTGACTGGCATTAATTTGAGATTTCCATGCAATCCCATGGATTATGATAGCAACACACTTTTATCTTCTTTTTTATTTGTTTACTTTTGTTTATAATCAGGGGCGGATCTAGGAATTCAATCTAGAGTGGGCACCTTCTAATTCTAAAGTTTAATAGACATAATACAAAAAATGTTTAAAGCCGATATACATTATTTATATAACCAAAAAGTAACAAACAAGAAGCTCATTATAGCCTTTTACAATTGATTTCGACGTGTGTTTCATATTTTGAAACTGTTACATTATAACTTTATTATTAATACTACGATAAATGTCTTTCCCTATGTATACAATCAAGTTGTCATCCATCTATTGATCACTCATTCGACTACGTAATCGATTATTCACAATATTCATAGCTGAAAATGATCTTTCCACAATGGCAGTCGCAACTGATAAGTTTGATAGTAAGTTTTATATATATATATATATATATATATATATATATATATATATATACCTAGAAGAAAAATTTAACAAAAAAATTAGGATCATTCTACAATACTGACTCTTTTAATTTTGTGAGTTTGGTTCCCACTCGATCAATTGTTATCATCAAATATGATGTAGTTGCCATCATATGTGATGGTAGTGCTATCCAAAGTGATGTTGGTACTCTCCAATTTTATATATATTAAATTTAAATAAATAAATAAAAATTTAGGATATCAAGTAATGTGATCATAGGTATCAACATATGTGGGGTAATTACCATAATGTGTGACACTAATACTATCAATGTGACATTTTATCTATTAAAAGTACTACAACAAAAAAAAAAAGTGTGGGTATTGTAGAATTATCCAAAAAATTGAAGGGTGGACACTTTATAAAATCCAATTATTTTTTATATTTTATACCTAATAATTTTTAAAAAAATATTTGAGGATGGACACGTGCCCACCCTAGCCCATGCTGGATCCGCCCATGTTTATAATGATGTTTTACCTTGTTTTGAATACCTTGGCACCCCACATGTCATACCAACTACCAAACCTGTATACACGATGGTTAGGCAGTTTTGAATACCTTGGCACCCCACATGTCATACCAACTACCAAACCTGTATACACAATGGTTAGGTAATTCAATCACGTACAGACAGTCAGGGGCGGTGCTATGTTTACTGCACACCTTGACTTTTTGAAAAATCAAAGGAATTTTTTTTTTTTTATATAGATGTTCTCTCCTTAAATAAAATTGTGAACACCCTCAAATAATTTGTGAACATCCTGATCTAATAAACCCAATTCACCATACCCAAAAATAAAAAGTCCAAATAACAAAAAATAAATAATAAAAAAATAACTCAAATAACACCCACAATAACAAAATAAGCCCAAATAACAACACTTGTTTAAGTCCATAATAACAAAATAAGCCCAAATAACAACACTTGTTTAAGCCCATAATACAAAATAAGCCCAAATAACAACTTGTTTAAGCCCAATTATTTGAACCAGCCCATTAATTAAATTTATTCTATTCAAAAAAAAAAAAAAAAAAAAAAAAAAAAAAAAAAAAAAAAAAAAACCCAAATTTAAATTACCGTGTGTGGTGTGCTTATCCAAGAAAAAATATCCCAAAATTATTCTACTTGCAGTCGTTGAATTGAGAGAGTCAGAGTTGTGCTTATCCAAGAATTTAGTTGTGCTTATCCAAGAAAAAATATCCAAAATTATTCAAGTCGTTGAATTATTCTACCAAGAAAAAATTCCCAAAATTATTCTACTTGCAGTCGTTGAGTCAGAGTGTGCTTATCCAAGAATTTAGTTGTGCTTATCCAAGAAAAAATATCCCAAAATTATTCTACTTGCAGTCGTTGAATTGAGAGAGTCAGAGTCAGTGCTCACCCTCAATCTTTAAAAAAGAAAAAGAAAAAAAGAATACATTACCTAAGTTTATATCCTCTCATACTCTTAGTATTTTGCAGAACTCTCACTCCATTCTCTCTCTGTTGCCTCTCCGTCTTAGCCTCTCTGGTTTGAGACTTCACTGTCGCTCCTTTTCTTCATCTTCTTCTGCTTTTTTTTCTTCTTCTTTACATCTTACATCTTCAAGGCTTTTCAATTGTCAGCCAACAACCCCCATTTTTCATTCTTCTCCAACCACGTGGATCCCCTCCCCCATTTTTTTTACTTTTTACTTTTTACTTTTTGCTTTTTGCATTTTATTTTTTATTTTTTTTAACCTGTTCTTTAATTGATTGAATAACTAATATCAAACTTATTTTTTATTTTTTTATAAGCAACTAGTATTAGGCCTTTTCTTTATTTTTTTGATAAGTACTAGTGTTATGCCTTGGTACCATAATGAGCCGTCCAAAATATTTAACTGTACTGCATTGATTTAAAGTTGTAATCTGAAACGTTACATTGGAATGTCATCTTGAGATAATATCACTTGTTTTAAAACCTTCTAATAAATCATATATATATATATATATATATATGGAAAAAAAAAATTCAAAGGTAACACTAAAAAATAACCCAAATAATATTATAAAAAATTAGCCAAAAATCACAACAATGTCAACAATTAACCCACATCGCCTGATCCTGGCTCTTGAGTCTTGGCCCTCTTGCTCCTCTATCTAACTGGTAATTTTTATTCCCCCCCTTCTCTCTCTGTGATATGAAGTTTGAAATTGTCAAACTCAGTTACTCAAGTTTTTTTATTTTTTTATTTTTAATTTCTATGGGCAACTGATTGGGCACTTTTGATTTTATTTTGGCTATTTTTATTTTTATTAGTTAATTCTTTGTGGCTGGTTTTATTTTATTATTTGATTTTTAGTTTTGTTTAAGATCAAAAGGTGCCTATCCTAGATTAAATCTTTGGCTCTGCCCCTACCTTATAAACTTTGAACACCCTGAAAAAATTTCATGGAGCCGCCACTGTGTACAGGTACAGTAGGAAGTGTAGAAAACCTAAATCTAATATAAATAACAATGGAGAAATATTTAGAGAGAGAGAAGATAATGGAGACTAGGGTTTTTCACGTGATTCGGCTATATGAGCTTACGTCCACAAGATGTAGCCAATAGGCTATATCTTTATTAATTCACTGTGTACAATATATTTTGGATGATTACAATGTGTTGTGAGGTGTCCTATTTATACATAGGACTACTAACACAACTTCCTTATCTAACCTATGTGGGATTCCTTAACAGGAAGAACATTAGCTGCATAAATATTAGTAGATCCAATCCAACTACTTGTCAAAAAAAGTATAAGAATAATAATGAATTAGTTCTTTGCAACGCATACTGCAATTCCTTTTAGGAAAATAATAAAGTTACTATTAATTTTGCGAAAAGGATTCTGTAGTGACATGACAATGAAAGTGATTTCATGGTGCTGGTCCTACTTCAATCTATACTATAATGTAAAATCGAAACTTTTTTTGACTTTTTGTTGACTTGATGATATTGTGCCACATAAGCTTTTGAGATCTCACAAATTTACACATCACCATTTTTTTTTTTTTATAATTAATTTTATAGATGATATTGTGACACATAACTCAATTCCTTAACCCAATATCTTTTGCAAAGACCAACGCCCACTTACAGGTGTTTCAACTTAATAAAGAAAGGTGCGATCATTTGTTTCAAGGGATTGTCAGGTTGCAAAAAATTTCTGGTGGGCTTCTGGTATTCCTTCATTTAAAGTGACATTTTTTTAGTTCCAACTTTATGGATTGGATCCATGCAAAACGCTTGCAACAAACCCCCTGCGACAAATTAACAACGTTGTAAAGCAAGTAAGGTGGCAAAAATTAACCAAGTTGTAATAATTGGTTCAAACTCAACTTAGAAGGATTGGTTATTAGCAATCCGAGCTAGCAGGTGGTAGGGGCAGCATGGTGTCAAAGTGTTATATGCATTTTTCTTTTGACATGTAATACTAATTGAAAATCCTAATATTCTCCTTTGTAATTTCTTACCATAGATGATAGAACCAAAACAATAATATAAGTTTCTTATAAAATAAATGTGAGATATCTTTATGTTTGTCTATTTTCACAATTTATAGAAAACGCCAATGATTATTATCAAAAGGATTAAAGGTATTTGGTCAAAAGTTAGAAATTATCTTCTTTTCAAGGTTTGTTATAATATTGAATGTAAATGGATTTTTTTTTTATTTTTATTTTTTTTTGTGTTCACAAGTCTTTTGACCGAATAATATTTTTTTCTCACCTTATCTTTTTAAAGTGCATAGGTTCGCCATTAGTGATTGATTATTGGGTAATGAGCAGCAAAGTGTTTAATCTCTTTGTTAAGTATGTGTCTTTTATTGTTCACGAATGAATTCTTTTAATCTTGAATGCAATGATTTTGAAGAGTTTCTTCTTTAAAATTGTTACCTAATGATTTTGTTGTTAAATCATTTACAATGCTTTTGTAAAAGGCCTGTCTTTGACTTCACAAGTCTTTTTGACTCTTTGATCCTCATAGGTGAAAAATTGTTGTATAATGAGATGAAAAATATTGTCACTTAATTTCAAGTTCCAATTTTTTTTTTTTTATTAGAATTATAACTAGCTTTATAACTTTTTGAAATTAATTTATTCATCATATATATATATATATATATATATATATATATATTTCACATGTGCGACTAGTTATATAATAAATGAATATCTAAATTTATTCAATGACACATCAATTTATAAGATTTATATAGTAAAAATTGTAATATCTTTATAATCACAGCTCTTAATATAGAACATATTACAAACAATTAGATCACCATACAACAAATCAATACTTGCTATAGATTTAATTACAACTCAGGGTACAACAAAGTTGGCCTTCTGGTGACATTGTCCTTTTGGAGAAAATTTTTGAACCATAAAGCAGAGCGTTTCGTGTATCTTCTCAATTCATTTTTGAGATCTACGTAAGTGATGCCAAACCGAAGAGTATAACCAAATTCCCATTCAAAGTCATCAAGAAGTGACCACGCAAAGTATTCCTTCACGTCAACTCCAGCTCTACCAAAACACCATTCGCCATTAGTGATTGATTATTGGGTAATGAGTAGCAAAGTGTTTAATCTCTTTGTTAAGTATGTGTTTTTTATTGTTCACGAATGAATTCTTTTAATCTTGAATGCAATGATTTTGAAGAGTTTCTTCTTTAAAATTGTTACCTAATGATTTTGTTGTTAAATCATTTACAATGCTTTTGTAAAAGGCCTGTCTTTGACTTCAAAGTCTTTTTGACTCTTTGATCCTCATAGGTGAAAAATTGTTGTATAATGAGATGAAAAATATTGTCACTTAATTTCAAGTTCCAATTTTTTTTTTTTTATTAGAATTATAACTAGCTTTATAACTTTTTGAAATTAATTTATTCATCATATATATATATATATATAATTTTCCCGTGCATTGCACGGGTTTGTGACTAGTTATATAATAGATGAATGTCTAAATTTATTCAATGACACATCAATTTATAATATTTATGTAGTAAAAATTGTAATATCTTTATAATCACAGCTCTTAATATAGAACATATTACAAACAATTAGATCACCATACAACAAATCAATACTTGCTATAGATTTAATTACAACTCAGGGTGCAACAAAGTTGGCCTTCTGATGGCATTGTCCTTTTGGAGAAATTTTTTGAACCATAAAGCAGAGCGTTTCTTGTATCTTCTCAATCCATTTTTGAAATCTACGTAAGTGATGCCAAACCGAAGAGTATAACCAAATTCCCATTCAAAGTCATCAAGAAATGACCACGCAAAGTATCCCTTCACGTCAACTCCAGCTCTACCAAAACACCATATACTTGTTAATATCTTTGACATTAGTAATAGAGCACATAAGAAGTTAGATTGATTTTATCAATTTGTAATAACTCGATGTATTTGTATTTTAAACATTCAGTTGCATTTGTTTTTCAAATACTTGCATTTATCTTATCTTATCTTAACTCTAGTTTATTTGTATTAGTTCAATAAGCATAAACTTTTATTTAAAGACTGTTATATTAATGAGAAAGATTGCTCAAATTTTCATAAAAAATATTGGGTTGTTATTTTCTTTAATTAGCACTTAAATATGTGTATAGATAATGAAAAGATGATGTTTTTTTGTTATTGAAATAAGTACTTGCAAAATAGATTTATGCGTTACTAAGGAAGTTGTAGGGGGTCGTTTTTGTTACATTTTCTTTCATAAAAATCGATAAATTTGGGAGCGACATGATGAGGGAGAGAGAGCTCTACCTGGGCTACCAAACACAAGAGAATTCTGATTTTGAATCCATTGTATATAAGAAAACAAGCTGATTTTGATTTTTGAGTGAGAAAATAAAAGTAGTAGATTGAGGGTAGGTAAATCTTGGTTAATGTTTCTATATGGTCATGCCTTTATTGAGGCTAAAAGGAAGTCCAAAATACTCTTTTAGGGATTGAGGAGTTGCTTTTGGTTACTAGGATTTTGAGAGTGTGACAATTAACCTTTAGCAGTGGGTTTCATGGGGGGTTTAAGATGATTTAGTTTTATGTTGATTTGAGTAAGTGGGTTAGCTAAATTACCTTTAGATCCCTTTGCAAGTGAGATTGACTTACACATTGAGTCACTCATGGGCTCATAGGTGTTGTAAGTGCACCCACTTTGGAACCTTCCCCTTGAGCCCATGGGTAAACTGAGAAACCCTCTTTTGCCCTCCACATCACTCTTTCAAATTTCCCCAATGAGCTTCCCATGTGGGCATGGGCCACATGGAGAGGAAGAGAGAAGACAAAATGTTGAGCCCAATATTATTCAAGCTTATCATTTCTGTTTGGGCTATGTATACTGGGCCTTAAGAAAAATATACCTTAAACTAAGTTTAAAAGAGGAATTACCAATGTATGATTGTAAAAGGGCTAGGCAGGCCTTTTCTATATACGCAGTCCATACTAGAGAATACTTTAATCCCTTAATTGTAAACAACTAAGAAGTAAATTTTATTTTTTAGAAAACATTTTACTACGTTGGGTTTTAATCTTACTTGATAGCCTTCAAGAGATTTGATAGATGGCTACGGTGGTATTTTAACCTCATGTGGTCATTGAGAGCTTCTTGAATTGGCAACGAACATTGTCATTGACTCCTGTAAAAAAAAAAATGTTTAATTTTTTATTTGTATAATCTAATAATTTCAATTTCACTATACCAAAAGCATAGAAGGATAGAAAGGTCGTTTCTTACCGTTTTCTGTGATGTAAATTGGTGGATTGTTGGATTTTCTATTTAGAAGGTTGTTAAAATCGGGATCCTACGCAGGATCGATGGAGGGATTTCGTGAATCGGATCGTGGATCGTAAGATCCTACTTATTTGTCGGAAAAAGTGTAAAAACACATTAATAATAGCTTTGTATGTTAAATGTTTATTAGAATTATGATATTATCCATAAAAAATAAAAATAAAACTAAAGAGTTTTGCTTCAAGATAATGTAATTCATACCATACATGACGTTGATACATCACTATTCTCTACATCTATATTGACAAAAGATATATGCTTAATTCTCAACACAATTTATCCAAAAAGTTAATAAGTAATTACTAATTAGTTAGCAATTAAGTACAAAATAAGTGAAATAGTGAATAATTATATTAAGTAGCAACAGTACATAAGTCATAAGCTAAACATTCAATCATCTATTCTAAGATTCCTATCATCATAATCATCATAATCTGAATCTAAAGAATCCATTTCATCATCATTGTCTTGGCCAATATCAGCATCCATAGGTAAATCATCAAAATCCCTATATCTCTCAAATCCAGGCAGTGGACCGCTATTATTATCAGATTCGTCACTAACTTGATAAACTGCCACATCTTTTCCTTTTTCAATAGTTCTAATGCCCTCATCATCACCTAACTGGCAGTAACACAATGTGTATAAGTTTAGGGATTTTGGTATTTATATTTTGGGAACTGAGTATTGTGTGCGGTGTGGTTAGATTTTAATTGAGAATAGATAGGGATTTTTTTTTGTCATTTCACAAGTTTTTTGGGCTAAAAAACTAGTTTTAATCATTTGGACTATTTTTATCTATTAGGCTCGTGTACTTCTCATCAACCCATAATTTAAATTGGCCTAAATCGCATGTTTAGTGGGATCGGAGTAGGATCGTAAGATCGTAAGATCCTACCGATCCTATAAATCCTACCGATCCTACTGGCGATTCTATTAGGGTGTGCGATCCTACCCCGATCCGACTATTTTTCGAAATGTGGGATCGTAGGATCGTAAGATCCTACGATCCGGATCCCGATTTTAACAACCATGATTTAGAAGGTTATTAAAATCGGGATCCTACGCAGGATCAGTGGAGAGACTTCGTGGATCGGATCGTGGATCGTAAGATCCTACTTATTTGTCGGAAAAAGTGTAAAAACACATTAATAATAGCTTTGTATGTTAAATGTTTATTAGAATTATGATATTATCCATAAAAAATAAAAATAAAACTAAAGAGTTTTGCTTCAAGATAATGTAATTCATACCATACATGACGTTGATACATCGCTATTCTCTACATCTATATTGACATGCTTAATTCTCAACACAATTTATCCAAAAAGTTAATAAGTAATTACTAATTAGTTAGCAATTACGTACAAAATAAGTGAAATAGTGAATAATTATATTAAGTAGCAACAGTACATAAGTCATAAGCTAAACATTCAATCATCTATTCTAAGATTCCTATCATCATAATCTGAATCTAAAGAATTTCATCATCATTGTCTTGGCCAATATCAGCATCCATAGGTAAATCATCAAAATCCCTATATCTCTCAAATCCAGACAGTGGACCGCTATTATTATCAGATTCGTCACTAACTTGATAAACTGCCATATCTTTTCCTTTTTCAGTAGTTCTAATGCCCTCATCATCACCAAACTGGCAGTAACACAATGTGTATAAGTTTAGGGATTTTGGTATTTATATTTTGGGAGCTGAGTATTGTGTGGGGTGTGGTTGGATTTTAATTGAGAATAGAGAGGGATTTTTTTTTGTCATTTCACAAGTTTTTTGGGCTAAAAAACTGGTTTTAATCATTTAGGCTATTTTTATCTATTAGGCTCGTGTACTTCTCATCGACCCATAATTTAAATTGGCCTAAATAGCATGTTTAGTGGGATCGGAGTAGGATCGTAAGATCCTACCGATCCTATAGATCCTACCGATCCTACTGGCAATCCTATTAGGGTGTACGATCCTACCCCGATCCGACTATTTTTCGAAATGTGGGATCGTAAGATCGTAAGATCCTACGATCCGGATCCCGATTTTAACAACCATGATTTAGAAGGTTGTTAAAATCTGGATCCTACGCAGGATCGGTGGAGGGACTTCGTGGATCGGATCGTAGGATCGGATCGTTGATCGTAAGATCCTACTTATTTGTTAGAAAAAGTGTAAAAACACATTAATAATAGCTTTGTATGTTAAATGTTTATTAGAATTATGATATTATCCATAAAAAATAAAAATAAAACTAAAGAGTTTTGCTTCAAGATAATGTAATTCATACCATATATGACGTTGATACATCGCTATTCTCTACATCTATATTGACAAAAGATATATGCTTAATTCTCAACACAATTTATCCAAAAAGTTAATAAGTAATTACTAATTAGTTAGTAATTAAGTACAAAATAAGTGAAATAGTGAATAATTATATTAAGTAGCAACAGTACATAAGTCATAAGCTAAACTTTCAATCATCTATTCTAAGATTCCTATCATCATAATCATCATAATCTGAATCTAAAGAATCCATTTCATCATCATTGTCTTGGCCAATATCAGCATCCATAGGTAAATCATCAAAATCCCTATATCTCTCAAATCCAGGCACTGGACCGCTATTATTATCAGATTCGTCACTAACTTGATAAACTGCCACATCTTTTCCTTTTTCAGTAGTTCTAATGCCCTCATCATCACCTAACTGGCAGTAACACAATGTGTATAAGTTTAGGGATTTTGGTATTTATATTTTGGGAGCTGAGTATTGTGTGAGGTGTGGTTCGATTTTAATTGAGAATAGAGAGGGATTTTTTTTGTCATTTCACAAGTTTTTTGGGCTAAAAAACTGGTTTTAATCATTTAGGCTATTTTTATCTATTAGGCTCGTGTACTTCTCATCAACTCATAATTTAAATTGACCTAAATAGCATGTTTAGTGGGATCGGAGTAGGATCGTAGGATCGTAAGATCCTACCGATCCTATAGATCCTACCGATCCTACTGGCGATCCTATTAGGGTGTGCGATCCTACCCCGATCCGACTATTTTTCAAAATGTGGGATCGTAAGATCGTAAGATCCTACGATCCGGATCCCGATTTTAACAACCATGTAAAAATCGGGATAAATGTAAAGCCAGCTAGAAGCTGTCTACAAAACCATTTATAACATATTTTGCTTAGTATACAAGCAATATGATTTTCATTATATTTAAATTTGGTGTGCAGCTATTAAGAACCTTGTAATTCAATTATATTATCGCCTATCGGCTTGTTTTCAAACCTCTTTTGTGTTGTAAGCAACAAAAAAATAGGATTTGGTTATGTGTGTGAGAGAAAGATTAATAACGATTGACCAATAGGAATGCCATCCTTCTCGATTGTGACAACAAATTAATAGTGTGTCTTTGTTAGTGGCTAAGGGAAAAAATAATAATTTTAAGGTCAAAATATTGTTTTCATCCTTAAATTATACATGAGTTTTGTTTTTTGTCCCTGAACTTTGAAGGGACAAAATTCATGTGTAAAAATGAACTTTTTTCAAAATTCAGGGACGAAAAACGAACTTTTCAAAGTTCAAGGACGAAAAACAAAACTCATGTATAGTTTAGGGACGAAAACAATAGTTTAACCTAATTTTAATGTTCATGAAAAAAATATAATTTGAATTTTAATAAAGGTTGTGGATTTTGAGTTTACTCGTCTCATTTACGTTGCTATCTGTTATGTAACTTAAGTTGATGTCACTAGAAGATGTAGAGTCATCTGCATATCTTTTGGTGTAATAATTTAGTCGAAGAAAATCCAGAGACCCCCTTAGCATCTTGGATTGCAAATCAATAAATATAGGCAATCGATTCCCCACTAAAGCTCGCTTGGTCTCGGGGTAGTCACCAAAGGTAACTGGATTCATATACCTACACAAATAATTATAATAAGAAGAAAAAGGAAAAGTGCTTACAAGTACATTTTTAATAATTCATAGGTATATATGCATGCAGGTCACAACCTTTAAAGAAAAACGTGTTTGTTTATAGGAATTGATAAGGGCTAGCACAAAATTAAGTCATAAAACTTACCATCCAAACATAAAATCAAGACCTCTAAAGGCAAGCCTTACGGCCAGAGACAGATCTAGGAATTCAGTTTAGGATGGGCACTTTTTATTCCCAAAATTTAATAGACATAATACAAAAAATGCCAAAGCCGGTATACATTATTTATATAACAAAAAAGTAACAAACAATAAACTTATTATAGCCTTTTACAATTGATTTTGATGTGTGTTTCATATTCTGAAACTATTACATTATAACTTTATTATTAATACTACGAGAAATGTTTTTCCCTATGTATACAATCAAGTTGTCATCCATCCATTGAGCACTCATTCGACTACGTAATTGATTATTCACAATCTTCATAGCAGAAAATGATCTTTCCACAGTGACAATCGCAACTAGTAAGTATATATATACCTAGAAAAAAGTTTTAACAAAAAAATTAGGTTCATTCTACAATACTCACTCTTTTTGTGAGTTTGGTACCCACTCAATTGTTATCATCAAATATGATATAGTTGCCATCATATGTGATGGTAATACTATCCAATATGATGTTGGTACTCTCCAATTTTATATATATTAAATTTAAATAAATAAATAAAAAGTTAGGATATCAAGTAATGTAATCATAGGTACCAACATATGTGAGATAATTACCATCATGTGTAATACTAATACCATCAATGTGACATTTTATCTATTAAAAGTACTACACGCACAAAAAAAAATGTGAGTATTGTAGAATTATCCAAAAAATTGAGGATGGACACTTTATAAAATCCAATTATTTTTTATATTTTATACCTAATAGTTTTTTTTTTTTTTTTTTTTTTTTTTTTTTTTTTTTTTTTATAGTTTTGCACATGTCATAAAACTTACCATCCAAACATAAAATCAAGACCTCTAAAGGCAGCCTTACGGCTAGCAACTGTTTGGAATTTAGGCACCATCCAATAACTTGCGAGTGTAATCCCAATTTCTCCCATTTGAGAAGCCTACAATAATCAAATTCAAATAATCATATCCATCCGAATATATATATATAACTATATATATATTTTATATATATATATATATATATATATATATATATATATATTGTATTTCCAATATATTTAGAACATCGGCCAGGTGCCTTGGTACCTGTTGTGTACCCTCCAACAACAAAATAATTTGGCTCGTTAATTGTGATCCAATACTTAACTTTATCACCAAATTCTTTAAAGCAGAATTCCACGTAATCACGATAATCATCCTTAATAATTGGAGATTGATCAATCAATATATTTTAATATTTCTAACAAATACATTTAGTATTCAAATCTTCTCATTTCAATTATTGAATTATAAAATATAAAAATAAAAGCTCATGAAAAATGATATGATTATTTATGGCTAAACTTAGTACTGTTCTTTTTTCTTTTTCTTTTAATTTCTAAAAAGGTATAGGCATGGTATGTAATGTACTAGCTTGAAATTTCTATCATTATGTAAGGAGAATAGTAGGCATGGTGGGGTGTACCGAGTGGCGAGTACCAACACCAACACATGGCTAGGCCCCCACCCTAAACAGAGTTTAAAGAGCATGTGTATTTTGTCTACAAATTTGCTTTAAGTCTTGCAGCTTTTAATACTACTATATTCCTTTACTTCTTCGTTAATTTCCCTCTTTTTCTGTTTCTTTTCCTTTTGTTTGGGGAGTGTGCATTACCAATGTCACCGACTATGGAAGTCTGTGAGTTTGGGTCTCAGAACAAGACCAAAAGACAGTGTTGTCCATGTTAGAACATTATTGTAATGAAGATATTGATGATAGTTTTGTCTTTTAAGGTGGAGTGATTGACTAAAAGAGTGGGAATGGGAGGTGCATTTGGGTGTGCCTTGTTTGTCCGTTACATAGGCTGACATATATTGTTGATAACAATATCTGACGCTTTTCAAGGCTTCAGGTTGAGCCCATTCGAGATTTTAGTTGTATTCTTGTTGCTGTTTGAATGAAGTATTCATTTTTTTTTATCAAAAAAAAATCTATCACACTGAGGGGTGCCACTACTTTTGATTCCATTTCCACCCAAAGATTCTAAAACTAACATTCCTTGCTCCTATATCTGGACCAACCAATAATTTGGACTGGTAGATTGTGTGGACCATGGTGAATGGATGAATATTAAAGAGGTGTCCATTTATCATGCCAAATTTGTCAACACTAGTGCTTAGTTTCGTTTAAGCCGATTCCTGCATACATTTCTTCTTCTTCTTTTTTTTTTTTTTTGTGCCTTCTAGTAATAATAGGTACTCACCTTTTGAATTCAATCTTGGTTTTTCTGTTCATTTTCTGATGTTAAGAGGTTGCATATAGTAGTATTATATTACAATATTAATTAAGCCCATCAACAGAATTATTGGACTAGGTTTGGTCCCCTCATGAGCAGGTTGATTCAATCATGGAGAAGAGGGGTCCACACGGTTTTCTTTCGGTGCAGAGGGCCATGCCTGTTTTGTCTGCTTTTGATTATTGATGCAAGTTGTGGAATTATGTGCATGTTTTGTACAATATGTGTTTTTGTACTATCATCCCAACTACTCAAAAGCAGGGTCTTATTCTTTTGGTCAATCTGCTGCTACTGCTACTATCACAAATTCTTCTGGTCTTACTCTTACTCTTACTCTCCAGTCCTCACAAAGATAGCTTTTATTCAATTCTCACTAAGAAATGGCGGAAGGAGCTCTGTTCGACGTTGCTAATGGAATCATTGGGAGATTGGGCAACCTAGCACTCCAAGAGATTCTACTCATCTGGGGTGTCAAAGACGAGATCAGAAAATTTATGGAGACCGTTTCGACAATCAGGGCTGTGCTTCTGGATGCAGAGGTGAAGCAACACAACAATGAAGTGAAAGTGTGGCTGGAAAGGCTTAAGGATGCCATGTTTGATGCGGATGACTTACTGGATGACATCTCTACTGAGGCCTTACGACGGGAAGTGATGACACGAAACAACAACAAGGCAAAAGAGGTACGTATCTTCTTCTCCACATCTAACCAGCTTGCATATGGTCTTAAAATGGGTCATAAGATTAAGGCCATGAGAGAGAGGCTGGATGCCATTGCAGTGGATAGGAAGTTTCACTTAGAAGAACGCTCTGAGGATAGACAGGTCAGGTCAAGAGATCAGACTCATTCTCATGTGCGTGCTGAAGATGTTATTGGGAGGGAGGATGATAAGAAGGCCATCGTTGGATCTCTATTGAATCCTGATGTTAAAGAGGATGTTTCGGTCCTTCCGATTGTTGGAATCGGAGGACTAGGGAAGACCACGTTAGCTCAACTTGTATTTAATGATGAAGATATCAATAAACATTTTGAGCAAAAATTATGGGTGTGTGTCTCTAACAATTTTGATAAAAAAATTATTGTTGAGAAAATCCTAGAGTGTGCAACAAAGAAGAAACCAGCAGAGAACCTTGAAATGAACACTTTAGTCAATGATCTCCAAAAAGAAGTTAATGGAAAGAGATACTTACTTGTGTTGGACGATGTGTGGAATGAGGATCCTGAAGAATGGTGTAAATTGAAAGATCTACTAATGGGTGGTGCAAGAGGTAGTAGAATATTAGTGACTACACGTAGTATAAAAGTGGCACAAATTACTACTCAAAGTATTCGACCGCACTTGTTAGAGGGTTTAAATGAGCAACAATCTTGGTCTTTATTTAAAAAGATGGCATTTGTAGAGGGGGAAGAGCTGAAGAATACAAGATTTGTAGAAATTGGAAAGGAGATCTTAAAAAAGTGTGTAGGGATTCCTCTTGCCATAAGGACAATAGGAAGATTATTATATAAAGAATCTGAAATGGAGTGGTTATCATTCAAGAACAATGAACTTTCAAAAATACTTCAAAAAGAAAATGACATTTTGTCAACACTTAAGTTGAGTTATGATCTTCTCCCATCACATTTAAAGCAATGTTTTGCTTATTGTAGTCTATTTCCAAAGGATTATGAAATTGATAAATCAAGTTTGATTCAAATGTGGATGGCACAAGGGTTCATTACATTGTGTGATCAAAATCCAGAAGATGTTGGCCATAAGTATTTTATGGATTTGCTTTGGAGATCGTTCTTTCAAGAAGTAGAAGAAGATGACTTTGGCAATATATCACAATTCAAAATACATGACCTCATGCATGATATAGCAATATTAGCATCGGAATCAGAGAGCACCACATTTTCTTCAAGAGATAAAAAAATTAATGAGAAAACTCGTCATGTGTCATTTGGTGATGCATTCGACTCATCATTGCAAATTCCGAGCTCATTATGTAAAGCAAGAAGGATAAGAACATTTCTATTGCCAAGTCAACCAAAGTATGATACTGTAAGATTGGATAAGTCACCTTACAGTACAATTGTTGCAAGTTTTAAGTTCATTCGCTTATTGGATTTGCATAACATGGGGATTAAAACAATTCCAAGTTCTATCAAGAAGTTGAAGCACCTAAGATATCTTGATCTTTCTTGGAATTTTATTAAGATGCTTCCTAATTCCATTGTCAAGTTGCACAATTTACAAACACTTAAACTCTCACATTGTTATGGACTTAAAGAATTGCCTAGAGATATCAACAAATTAGTCAAGCTTAGGCATCTTGAGATAGATATGTGCATGGGTTTGACTCATATGCCACGTGGACTGGGGCAATTGACTGATCTTCATACATTGTCACAATTTGTCGTGGGTTCAGTGGCTAGGATTAATGGTGGATTGAAAGAGCTCCAGGAACTAAACAAGCTCAGTGGAAATCTCTCAATTGAAAATCTGAGACATGGGAAAGATGCGGCGTTAGAATCTCAGTTTGCGAATCTGAAAGCGAAACAACGCCTCGATGGCTTGAGATTAGAATGGATAGAAGAAGACATCGATGAGGCGGGTGTTGGTTATGATGAGATGTCACTCGAAGCCTTGCAACCACAACCAAATCTCAAAGCATTGAAGTTAGAGGGGTACTGGGGAGTGAGATTTCCAAGTTGGGTTTTGTCGCTCACAAGTCTTGTCAATTTTGAATTATATTCATGTACGAAATGCCAACATCTGCCACCGTTGGATCAATTTTCTTCTCTCAAACGCCTCGATCTCTACAACTTGCATTCTCTAGAGTATATAGATAACAGTGAGGAGGGGTTGTCTGATTCTTCATTCCTCCCATCTCTGGAGACCCTCTATATTGAAAATTGCCCTAATCTAAAGGGATGGTGGCGGGGGAGGAGGGATTCCGTTGAGGAGATCGGTATTACCACACCCATAACGTCCAACCCACTCAATTATTCATTTCCTCGTCTTTCCAAATTAGATATTTGGGAATGCCCTCAGCTCACTTACATGCCTCTGTTTCCATATCTCGAACGGCTGGAACTGTTTAAGTGTAGCAGCTTGAAGGCATTGGAGCAGACAATGAGGATGGGGATGATAAACATGACGGCTTCACCATCAATCTCTTCTTCTTCTTCTATACTTTCGTTTGCCCCTCTCTCCAAATTAAATTACATGTGGATACAAGACATGGACGAAGCTTTGTCAGAGGAGTTGCTACGAAATCTCATTTCCCTCCGTACTCTATATCTAATAAAATGTCCTCTTCCTCCTCAAGGCATGCGATATCTCACTGCACTTCAAAGTCTGACTGTTTGGGAGTCTGAGGTGGTTGATTTATCCAACGATTGGGATGAGATGGAATGGCAAGGGCTTAGGAGCCTTCTCTCTCTGGAGTTCCGTAAACTTCCAGAATTGGTCTCTCTGCCAGTTGGGCTTCAACACCTCACCTCTTTGCAGACATTGAAGATTTGGTGGTGCCCCAAATTGACGTCGTTGCCAGAGTGGATAGGTGGGCTTACATCTTTGCAGACACTGGATATTCGGTCGTGTCCCATATTATCGGAAAGATGCAAAAGGGAAATAGGCGAGGATTGGCCTAAGATTGCTAAAATCCCAAACTTGAAAGGGCATCTGTTTCCGCCAGAAGAAGAAGAAGATTCAGGTATATATATATATATATATCCAAAACCCAATTTCTTCTTCTTGGTTGATCTCTCTCAATATTTGTTGGTGATTAAATTTCAGATAAAAAGAAAGCTGCTCTTAAGAATAGGAACTTAATCAAATCTTTTGGGTGCTGCAATTGCTCAACCACTGGTACTCTTTTATCTGCTCATTCTTTAATTAAGAAAATCAATAATCTATTTCCCACATATTCTAATGGAGCTGATGAATTTGATGTGCTTCGTTTCCTATTGTGTAAACAGATGACACAAGCTAATATTACGACAATTCAATCTGGCAACCACAGGTATTCTGTTGCTTTAATTGCTTTTTATATATAAGCTCCAACTTCTTGTTATGTATACCGAATAATGATTCCCAATTTAAATCACTAAGGGATCATGTTTTAATGCGCATGCTTCAGGCTTTGATCATTGAGTGAATAATATATATACAAGCAGCTTTCTACAGCAATATGTGGCTTCCTTGAGTGAATCGTCCATGGAGGTAACTTTTATACAAATATCCTAACCTCCATCTCCTGTGTCCTTCTTTGTTCTTTCTTCTTTCAGATGTGAGTGTAATTGACATGTATATTGTCTGTCACTTGATGCATTCCATATACATATTAATATCATTTCTTATTTTATTGTATTTCATTGGCACAAGACAAGAAGAGCAGAGTAAATAAGGACACATGTATAAAGTGATGGGTAGTGCTTCTAATCCCAAAATACCTTGAGATACAGGGATCATTGCATCCATATAATGTACAATAGCTTCATGACTCCTGTGAGAGGTAAGCCTAAGTATCTAAAATCATAACAGTTTTAACTGCTTTCATATAATGTACAATAGCTCAAGAGATATGCATGAATGGTACCTATTTGAAGACATTTTTGCTTTATCTATTGAATGGGAAAGAAAGGGCGAAGAAAAATATTTGTCTAGTGGGGAATACAAAAATTTAATGAATTCTTACTTGAAAGGGGAAATTTAGTTCCTGTGAACCAAAATAATATAGAACATATGATTGGAAACATTTTCGATATCTTTTCTCACTTGTTTGAAAAAGATGCAGGTGGAAATAGGTCAAAATTGCAACTCCCATCCCAAAGATTGAAATTTCTTTTAGAAGGATTTAGCTCTAGTATGTCTATAGGTTCATTCATCTCCTTTCTCAGTTCCCTTCAAATTTATCAAAGACCAATCTAGTTCTCTCTTAACTCTTCCCTTTGGTTTCAGGTTTGATGTGTCAGTTATTGAATTCCATATATTTGGAAGCTGAGGAGAATTGAATACTAAAGTAGACAAAAATTTAAGAAACTGCATGTTTGTCCAAACCTAGGCAGTACAAAGATTACGCAGAAACTTAGAACAAATAATGGTAACTATCTCCTTACCTAATTAATCTAGGCTTAGAGATTGGGCTTCAATTTTTGAATTTTTCTGTTTTCTTGCAATATGGTAGAAAAAATATTACTTTCCTTATTCTCTTTTTAATATTTTGTCTCAAAACGTTTTCCTTTTTCTGCAACGTGGTAGACAAATTATTACTTACCTTACTTATTCTCTATTTTATTTCTCAAACTTTGGTCTAATAGGTTGTTGTGGATGAAGGCCATCGCTGGGTGTTACCACTAGTACTCCATACTTTTTAAGGATAGCTTAATTTCAAGGTGCATAATTTTTGGACTTCTCAACCAGTAAGACTTCGTTGAAAAAGGACTATTTGCAGAGTGTTGTTACTTCACAAATAAGGCATTGATTTCATCTTTGGATTAATTTTTTAAGGTAACTTAGCATACCATGGAGTTTTAGACAATTAGAGATATGACACTTGAGAAATATCACATTAATCCAGCACCTTCTATTCTCAAGAACAGGAATTTATTACTTGTCTAAAGTCTTTTAAATTGAATACTAGACAACAACAGCTATCAACGATTTGGGTTCCAAAGTAAAATTGGACCTTTTTTCTTTATTTCATAAAAAATTCCAATTATGTTCTCTTATCGGTCCTTCGTATCAGTGAGCCTTGGAATTGAATACACGTGTCCATAAGTTTTAGTCTATTAATAAAGTTCAATAAGTAAATGCTTTTCTGGGCAGAAACTGGCTTTCACGATGAAGGCGAGATGGTTCACCTAAATGAGAAAGATCAATGCTTTTAAACGTGAACTTCCTCTCACTGTTATTATCTCATTTCCTTTTTTCCCCCTTTATCTGGTCATAGGATTTTCAATAGTTAATTTATAACATTTGCATATTAGGAAAAAAAATGTTACTTTTCCTTCATCTATTTCTTCATTCTAATAAATTGCATCTTTGTATCTCAAATTGAGTTGATGAGGTGATGTATTTAATCTGCTTCAACTATCATTGTTTAAACAGTGTAAAATTTGGCACAAGGTGATATCAGGATAATATTGCAACCACATGTTGGAATTAGCTCATTGTATTAGAATTTGGTGGTTCAAATTCTTTTTATAGGTAAGCAACCAAATTTTTGTTATATCTTCAAATAATAATAATAACTCTCAATTTGGTATCTAAGTTAAATTGCTAAGGGCTCATGTTATTTTAATAACTGACTAAATTCTCTATTTCTCCATGGTTTTGTCGAGTAGCATTTTATTTGAAAACACAGCTTAATTTTTTAAATCAATTGATAAATCTCCAATTAAATAGAAAATGTTCTTATATGTTATCGAAAACAACAAACTACTATATTTTTCTCACTTTATCAATTATCAAATTATAAGTTGCTTGGGAAATAGAAGGGAAAAAAATCTATTGCATATGTTTCATAACACTAATTATCGTTAATTACAAAACTAGAGATCCAAAATCTACATATTGTTATACATGCATCAGAATCGCTGTTTGAAGACAGTTTATCTTTATATATTGATTTGGAAAGGGGTGGGGAAGAAAAATATTTTTCTGCCAAAGAATAAAAAACTCCAGATGAATTCTCCCTTTAAGGGAGGAATTTGATTTTCATGAACCAAAATAATGTGAAACATATGTTTGGAATTATTATTTTTGTACATCTTTTCTCACTTATTTGGGAAAAAAAATCCAGGGGAAATATGTCAAGATGGACAGTAGTACGATGGAGATATATTAGTTGGAGCAGATGGAATTTGGTCAAAAGTATGTTAAAATCCTCTGTGAACTATCCTTACTCTATCATTTATCTCCAGTGCAATATTTATTCTTCCTCACTTTTTAAGTTTCAAATTATTGTTCAATTTTCTCTTTAGGTGCGTTCAAAATTGTTTGGGGAGCAGGAAGCAAATTATTCAAGTTATACATGCTATAGTGGACTAACAAACTTTGTGCCACCATATATTGATACTGTTGGGTGTGTTACATGGTTTTCATATTCACTGCCTTTACTTTTAGATTTATTATATGTGAAGATAATGAATAGTTATGCATTCTTGTTTGTTTGTTTATTTCAGTGTTCTGTTTGAAGGTATCGGGTGTTCCTGGGATTGAATCAGTACTTTGTTGCTTCAAATGTTGGGAATGGGAAGATGCAATGGTATGCCTTCCATAAGGAGCCCCAAAGCAATACTGATCCTCCCACAGGCAACTCTCTCTCTCTCTCTCATGATAATGTTTTGGCTAACTAAATTCATCTCACTTATGTAACTACAACAACAAAGCCATATGTATTCATGTCTTAAATGTTGTAGGTAAAAAGAAGAGGCTCCTGGAGCTGTTTGGAAAATGGTGTAATGAAGTGATTACTTTACTGAGGGAAACACCGGAGCACATGATTTTGCGGAGAGACATCTATGACAGAGACATGATCTACTGCTGGGGAATTGGACGTGTAACTCTGTTAGGTGATGCTGCCCATCCTATGCAGCCTAATTTCGGCCAAGGGGGTTGCATGGCAATTGAGGTATCTTATCTTTGAATAAACATATCTATACTCTCTAGCTATTTAGACATTCAAATGAGCATTTGGGTGCCCCTTGTTATTTGTTTCACATAGAAATTTTATTAGTACTATTCAGGAAACAGGCCATTTTAGGATTTCGAGAGATTAATATTCTTATGAGAAAATTTCTTTCATTTATTGTTTATCTAGAAATTTTTGTATACAGATTCATTTAAGCATATTACCAATGGATGCAGGAGGTTGGTGTTAAAGATCTCTTCCAAGTTCCATATGCTCATTATGTTAGCAATTGTATCTGCAGGACTGCTACCAGCTTATACTTGAGCTTGATAAGTTTGCCAAAAGTGGCTCAGATGTTCAAGAGTCATATGAAATTGTCTCAACGCTTAGAAGGTAATTGTCTTAATGGGGGAGAAAAAACTCTTACTCAGTTACCCTGCATTATAATTTGTGTGGCTTCATCATGAATAGATACGAGAAGAATAGAATGTTCCGTGTTAGCACAGTGCATGCAGCTAGCAGAATGGCATCAAAAATGATTGACACATACCAACCTTACATGGAATTTGCAACTGGCCCTCTGTCTGTAAGTTTTCCCACATGCTTTTTGCTTCACATCACCTTAATGCTTCTCTTTGGTTGAATTATAAATAAAGTGCATTTCATTTTATTCTTTTTTTTGCAGCATCTATCAACTCTACGGATTAAGCATCCTTCAATTCACGTGGCTCGTGCACTTTTGCAGTTTTTTTTGCCACAATTCCTGACTTGGATGATAGCAGGACATGGGTAAGAGAAGGATCCTATGTAGAAAATATGAGAATCAAACAATTCTACCCCACCCTCTTTCCCTCCCTCCCTTTTTCTTATTGTTTGTGCTGCTGTTCTTGCAGGTTGGGCATAAAGATGAAAAGAAGCGCATGGAAACAAATACAACAAACTTAGAGCAGTTTCATCAGTGGTTACAAAACACTTAAATCATTTCTAAAGTATCATATTCAATGGTGATAGCCAGAGGAGATGGAGAAGGCTTGAACGTCTATCACGAGCTGCAGACATGCAACATAACATTATTCTTCAGTATCTTCCATAAAGATAGATAACTTTTATGTTGTTAAATATGATGTTATATGTAGAATGTGGAGAAATGTGGAGAAAAATTATTAGATGGGGTAGTTTCTGATAAACACCAAACTCTCCAATGCTATAGATTCCTTAAAAATAAGAAATTACATATACTTCTATTTCTATGACTTGTATTGTGTATATAGGACATAATAATTTCTATGGGACCACAGCATTAGCAAGAGACAAGATTTTCTTCAGAGCTGTATCTTTTAATTCTCATATATAAAGAAAATGACTTTGTAAGTGAACAAAATTAGATTTGTCTGCAAGGAAAATTGCATGGTGACATGGTGTGACCCTATTTGTTGAACATGATGGTTTTTGTGCAAACAAGCTGGGATAGTGCCAGAAGTGCTGTGAATGAAGCAGGCCCTTTGGCCATGTTCAAGCTCAGGTTTGGTTGAACTTCAGAAAGATCTAGCTGAACTAAAGCTTAATCAACCATGCTCAAATTCAAGTAAAATGTAGAATGCTTTTGATGCCTTTTTATCATACTATTGGACTTACGGATTACGGTTATAATCCAATCAGATTACTTGACTTTTCTTCTAATTATTCGTTTGGTAATGGGACAACTTTGCACAAACATCAGGCATAACCACATAGCATTGAAGCAAGTCCATGTTTTCTTAGCTCCATGTTTCTGATCTAGTACGCAACTCATTTTTCGTCATGCTTTGTTATGAGCAAATATGGTGGGTGATTCATAACTTCTTATCCTCAAAAATGGCAAAACTTTGAGAGTTATAGCATTGGAACAGGACAAACTCAGTCACAAACTAAACAACAATACTCACTACTTATGCATTCCGTGTGAAGGACAAATTGTACATACTAACAGGCAAAAGAAGAAGATACATCTTACAGGGACCAGAAGGTCTACATTTTTTTCCAAGTTACACACACTAGTGGGTCTTAAATTCATGACCTTATCCTACATTCCATCTTGCTTTTACAAAAGAAGAAGGTACCATTTGAGCTAAAGCTCCTAGGCACCAGAAGATCTACAACTTCTAATTAGTGGTAAATCATTAAATTAGAGTTACAAAATATACAAAACCAACTACAGAAGCCATTTTAGTCACCTCCTAGCCCGCTTTCTTGGCCGCTTTGAGGCTGCCACTTCCTTTCCTCCACTGTTCTTCCCACGCTTCACTGAAACTGCACTTGTCTCAGCTGCTTTTTTTGGTGGCCTTCCAACACTTCTCTTTGATGGACTACTCTCCTCCTTTATATATTTGGGATTGCCCTCAGCTCACTTACATGCCTATGTTTCCATATCTCGAACGCCTGACCCTGCATAAATGTAGCTTGAAGGCATTGGAGCAGACAATGAGGATGGGGATGATAAACATGACGGCTTCACCATCAATCTCTTCTTCTTCTTCTATACTTTCGTTTGCCCCTCTCTCCAAATTAAATTACATGTCTATATATGACATGGACGAAGCTTTGCCAGAGGAGTTGCTACGAAATCTCATTTCCCTCCGTACTCTACATCTAGAAAAATGTCCTCTTCCTCCTCAAGGCATGCGATATCTCACTGCACTTCAACGTCTGTATGTTTGGAAGTCTGAGGTGGTTGATCCATTCCACGATTGGGATGAGATGGAATGGCAAGGGCTTAGGAGCCTTCTCTCTATGGGGTTCTCTCAACTTCCAGAATTGGTCTCTCTGCCAGTTGGGCTTCAACACCTCACCTCTTTGCAGACATTGAAGATTTGGTGGTGCCCCAAATTGACGTCATTGCCAGAGTGGATAGGTGGGCTTACATCTTTGCAGACACTGGAGATTTACAGGTGTCCCATATTATCGGAAAGATGCAAAAGGGAAATAGGCGAGGATTGGCCTAAGATTGCTAAAATCCCAAACTTGAAAGGGGATCTGTCTCCGCCAGAAGAAGAAGAAGAAGAAGAAGAAGATTCAGGTATATATATATATATATATATCCAAAATCCAATTTCTTCTTCTTCGTTCATCTCTCTCAATATTTGTTGGTGATTAAATTTCAGATAAAAAGAAAGCTGCTCTTAAGAATAGGAACTTAATCAAATCTTTTGGGTGCTTCAATTGCTCAACCACTGGTACTATCTCCTTTCTTTTATCTGCTCATTCTTTAATTAAGAAAATCAATAATCTATTTCCCACATATTCTAATGGAGGTGATAAATTTGATGTGCTTCGTTTCCTATTCTGTAAACAGATGGCACAAGCTAATATCACGAGGACAATTCAATCTGGCAGCCACACTGTACAGGTATTCTTGTTATCGAATAATGATTCATAATTTGTTATCTGAGTTAACTCACAGAGTACTCATGTTTTATAATAAACTATAATTGTCAACCATCTTGGTCTCTAATTAAATGGAAAATGTTCCTATATGTTACCAAAACAACAAGCTATCATAGTTTTCTCTCTTTATTGATTCTAAAATCGTAGGATGGTTTGAGTTAAAAAAGAAAAAAAGAAAAAATAAATCTATGTCTGAGATATGTTTTATTACACCAATTATGGTGTTAATTACTGTTATCTTTTTTGTGTAGCTATCTATTGTTTCTATAGATAGTAACAATAGAACTTGATGCATAATTTTAATGCATGTGCTTCAGGCTTTCATCATGTACATTTATATGGGCAGCTTTCGACAACAATATGTGGCTTCCTTAAGTGAATCATCCATGGAGGTAACTCACATATAATATCCTAACTTCCCTCTCCAGTGTGCTGCTTTTGTCCTTTTTTCTTTCCTTTCTTCTTTCACATCTTCAAGATGTGAGTGTAATTGATATGTACATTGTCTGTCATTTGATGCTGTCCATTTACATACTAATATCAATTCTTGTATTGTTGGCACAGGACAAGAAGTGATGTAGTGCTTCTAATCTCAAAATCCATTGAGATATAGGGATGATTGCTTTCATATAGTGTGCAAATGCCTCATGACTTCTGTGAGAGGTGAGCCAACGTATCTAAAATCTTAATGGTTTAACTGCTGCTTTTGTATCAGTGTTTTATATTTGCAACTTTTACTTCTCTTCCATTTGGATCTGTTTCTAAGTATTTATATGTCTTTCCTTTTATATCTCTAGATATCCAAAGATACTTCCCTTTGTAATGCGAACGCTGTTTTTCGCCAGTTTGTATAGCTAAAGAGATATGCATGCATCATAGTACTTGTTCGTAGACGTTTTAGCATAACTATTGAATGGGAAAGGGAGGGGGTGGGGGGAGAGAAAAATATTTGGCTAGTGGAGATTTCAAAATCCTAATGGATTCTTACAAGAAGAGGAGAGAGTAAATAAGGACCCATGTATAAAGTGATGGGTAGTGCTTCTAATCCCAAAATACGTTGAGATACAGGGATCATTGCATCCATATAATGTACAATAGCTTCATGACTCCTGTAAGAGGTGAGCCTAAGTATCTAAAATCATAACAGTTTTAACTGCTTTCATATAGTGTACAATAGCTCAAGAGATATATGCATGCATCACAGTACCTATTTGAAGACATTTTTGCTTTATCTATTGAATGGGAAAGAAAGGGGGAATAAAAATATTTGTCTAGTGGGGAATAAAAAAATTTGATGAATTCTTACTTGAAAGGAGGAATTTAGTTCCTGTGAACCAAAATAATATAGAACATATGATTGGAAACATTTTTGTATATCTTTTCTCACTTGTTTGAAAACGATGCAGGTGGAATTTGGTCAAAAGTGCAACTCACATCCCAAAGATTGAAATTTGTTTTAGAAGGATTTAGCTCTAGTATGTCTACAGGTTCATACATCTCCTTTCTCAATTCCCTCCAAATTTATCAAAGACCAATCTAGTTGTCTCTTAACTCTTCTCTTGGGTTTCAGGTTTGATGAGTTTATCAGTTATTGAATTCCATATATGTGAAAGCTGAGGAGAATTGAATACTAAAGTAGACAAGAATTTAAGAGACTGCATGTTTGTCCAATCCTAGGCAGAACAAAGATCACGCAGAAACTTAGAAAAAATAATGTAAACTATCTTGTTTCTTACCAAATTAAATCTAGGCTTATAGATTGGGCTTCAATTTTTGAATTTTTTTTATTCCTATATCTGCAATGTGGTAGACAAATTAGTATTTTCTTCACTTATTCTCTTTTTTATTTCTCAAACATTGGTCCGATAGGTTGTTATAAAGTACTCCCAGCTCTTAAGGATAGCTTAATATCAGGTGAATGATTCTTGGACTTCTCAACCAGTAAGGCTTTGTTGAACAAGGATTGCTTGGAGAGTGCTGTTACTTCATAAACAAGGCATTGCTTTCATCTTTGGATTAATTTTTAAGGTTGCTTAGCATACCATGGAGTTATAGACAATTAGAGATATGACACCTGTGAAATATCACAAGAATCTATCACCTTCAATTCTCAAGAACAGGAGTTCATTACTTGTCTAAAAAGCTTTTAAAGGAATACTAGACAACAACAGATTTCAGGCAGAAGAGAACAAATGATAATATTTCCAACAATTTGGGTTCCAAAGTAAAATTATAAAGTCTTGACACAAATTGGACCCTTTTTCTTCATTTTTTTTCATGAACACTCTTTTCTGGTTGGAAACCTTTGTATCAGTGAGTCCTGGAATTGAGTACTTGTGTACAAAAGTTTCATTCTATTTATAAAGTTATATAAGTAACTGCTTTTTTGGGCAGAAGTTGGCTTTCATGGTGAAGGCAAGACCATTCCCCTAAATGAGAAAGTTCGACGCTTTCAACCGTGAACTTCCTATCTTTGTGGTTGTGGGATTTTGGCATGGATACCAAGGCTTATTAGACTGAACTCAATGGTATTATTTAATTTCCTTTTTCACCCTTTATCTGCTCATAGGATTTTCAATCTTTAGTGTATAACATTTTCATATTAGAAAGAAAAAAAAAAAAACACTAAAACTCCAGAATTGTTATACATGCATCAGAATCGCTGTTTGAAGACAGTTTAGCTTTATATATTGAGTTGGAAAGGGGTGGGGAAGAAAAATATTTTTCTGCCAGAGAATAAAAACTTCCAGATGAATTCTCCCTTTAAAGGAGGAATTTGATTTTCATGAACCAAAATAATGTGAAACATATGTTCGGAATTATTATTTTTGTACATCTTTGCTCACTTATTTGGGAAAAAAAATCCAGGTGGAAATATGTCAAAGACTGGACTAAGCTATTCACATCCCAGAGCTCGAAATTTATTTTAGAAGGATTTAACCCCAATGTGTCTACAGGTTCATGCATCTCCTTTCACAGACCCCTCTAAAGTTATCAAATACCAGTCTAGTTCTCTCTTAACTTTTCCCTTTGGTTTCAGGTATTGTGAGTTTATCAACTATTGGGTTCTATATGCAGAAGCCTGAGGAGAATTGAATACTAAAGCAGACAAGAGTTTAATAGTGCATGTTTTTCTAAACCTACTTGGTACTAAGATTATGCAGAGACTAGGAAAGAGAATGGTAATTATCTCGTTCCTTAAATCTTTCCTCATAGATTAGGTTTCAATTTTTGAAATTTTATTTTTCGTTTCTTTTTTCTTGCAATCTGCGTGGTAGAAAAATTATTACTTTCTCAATTATATTCCTTTTAATTTATTTCTTGAACTTTGGTCTAATAGGTTCTCATGAATGAAGACCATTACCACTTAGAGAACTCCCTGAAATCAGGGTAGATGATTCTTGGACTTCTCAACTTGATGACTTCCTTGAACTAGGATTGCTTGGTGAATGTTGTCAAATCATAAACCAGACATTGATTTCATCTTTGCGTTAATTTTTCAATGTTGCTTACCATAGCATGAAGTTAGAGACAATGCAAGATAGAAAAAGGTAAAATTTCTCATGATTATATTTCCAACTGTTTGGGTTCTAATAAAATTATAAATACGGTCTTGACACAGATTGGATATTTGGATCTCTATGTTCTTCAATTTTTTTTTTAATTATGTTCTGTTCTCAAGTAGGATCCTTGTATCAGTGAATCCTGGAATTGAGTATATGTGTACAGAAGTTTCATTCTATTTATAAGATTGTTTACATAAATGCTTTCTGGGCACAAGTTGGTTCAATGTGATGGTGTGATGCAGAACAAAAACAGAATTGATTAGATATCGTTCTAACTCAATGCATACCTTGAAAACTCATGGATACCAAGGTGAGGCCCTATCTCAATCAAGATTAATCCTTTTTAAACATAAACCTCCTCTCTCTGTGGTTGTCGGATGTTGACATGGATACGAAGGCTCATTCGACTGATCACTGAACCATTTTGCTATGCTAAGGAATTTATTATCAGCGGATTTTTTTCATTGTTCCATGAGATAAAGGAGCGTGTAAATATGGTTAAAATAATCAAATACAGTTCTTCAAGAAAGTTACTTGTTTTATGCAACATCCTTAGAGGTTAGAGCTTCACTTCAAGAATAGTGATTAGAGTTCAATTTTGTCTGTTCCTGTTTTTATTCTCATACCAGATACATATACCTTATCCTTGCTCACATGGTCTTCTTTGGAAAGAATTATAAGAAAAATATTGTTCAAATGACACCCCTTGTGGAAAAGCTGAGACAAAGGGAGAAGCGGAGAAGTTACTGGAGTGACAATGCAAGTGCCTGTATGGACAAGTGTGAACTGATGTAACACCATGTTAAGGCTCCGCCAATAACAATCTCCATTCCAAACCATCTCTTTCGGCTATAACAATCATCATTCTTGTCCTGACCACTAGTTCCCTCACTTTTTGAATTAAAAAAAAAAAAAATGAACACTTTAGTCAATAATCTCCCTAAAGAAATTAATGGGAAAAGATACTTGATTGTGTTGGATGATGTGTGAAATGAGGATTGTGAAAAATGGTTTAACTTGAAAAAACTTTTAATGGGGCACTAAGGGCAGTGGAATATTAGTGACTACACGTAGTATAAAAATGGCAACAATCACTCAAACAGTTCAACCGGACTTGTTAAAGGGTTTAAATGAACATCAATCTTGGTATTTAACTAAGAAGATGGCATTTGTAGAGGGGAAAGAGCTGAATAATGCAAGTTTTGTAGAATTTGGAAAGTAGATCTGAAAAAAGTGTGTAGGGATTCCTCTTGCCATAAGGATAATAGGAAGATTATTGTCCTTTAAAGAATCTGAAATAGACTGGTTGTCATATAAGGACAATTAACTTTCAAAAATACCTCAAAATGAAAGTGGTTTTTTTCCAACACTTAAATTGAGTTATGATCATCTCGCGTCACATTTACAACAATATTTTGCTTATTGTAGTCTGTTTCTAAAGGATTACAAGATTGATAAATCTAGTTTGATTCAAATGTGGATTGCATAACGGTTCATTATGTTGTGTGATAAAAAGAAAATGTCCAGAAGATGTTGGCCATGAGTATTTTATGGAATTTCTTTGGAGATCGTTTTTTCAAGAAGTCGAAGAAGATGACTTTGGCAATATATTACAATTTAAAATACATGATTTCATATATGATATAGCAATATTAGCATCAGGATCAAAGACCCCCTTTTATTCAAAAGAGAAATACATTGATGAGAAAACTCGTCATGTGTCATTTGGTGATAGCTACGACTCATCATTACAAATTCCAAATTCATTATATAAAGCATAAGGATATGAACATTTCTATTGTCAAGTCATCCAGTGTATGGTACTGAAAGATTGGATAAGTCAACTTATAGTACAATTGTTGCAAGTTTTAAGTTTGTACGCTTATTGTTGCAAGTTTTTGAATGACGTGACAGTAAATACATTATTGGATTTATGAGATAAAATCTACACTATAAAATGGACAAATGGAGAGGTTTTCAAATTAAAAAAAAAAAAAAAAAAAAAAACCTGCTGGAGGGTATAAAAAAAGCTACTAGAGGATATGAAAAAAAAAACTGATAGAGGCTAACTCAACTTGTAGAACAGTTGTTGCAAGTTTTAAGTTTGTATGCTATTGGATTTGCATAACATATGGATTAAAACAATTTTAAGTTCTATCAAGAAATTGAAGCACCTAAGATATCATGATTTTTCTCACAATGAAGAGATTGAGATGCTTCCTACACTACAAGAAAAAACCAATGTTACAACGAAAAAAGACAATGCAAAAAGTCACAAAAAAGTCGAGCCGTTGTAATAAAATCTGAGGCAATAGGTTATTGCAACACAAATATCGTTGCAATAAACCACATCTATTGCAACTAAAATTTGGTTGCAATAATTCATCTATTGTTGCAATAAACTGTTATTAAGAAGCATAGAGAGAGAGACTAGGATGTACCCTGGTAAAAGTGTCCCATATGCTTGACCCTTTTCCATTTTGGTATGCAGCAGCTTCATACTTGAATTGAAAGAGAGAACTCAAAACATATATGAGTACATGCAAGTTACATGTACAATGTAGAAAACATATAAATTTTACTACACTGGGATACCTGATAAGAACTTGATGCTGTTCCAAATATGAAACCAGCCGGAAAATCTCTCCGGTTGATACTTTCAATGCAAGCGAAAAAATTGGCTAGAACAAGCACGTAGAAAAGGAGATGATGATGAATTTCCATAAGTCTGACTTTCTGTAGCTCAAGACTCTCCAATTCCCCTTATGTTGGGCAAATCAAACTCGTTAGGTATACTTAGAGCATACTTATATATAGCCATTGCATGATTATAATACTCATTCACAGTTTAATTGTAGTATTAATCGAATTAAATATAGAAATAAAAATCACTATATTAACCTAGTAGTAATCATCACTCTTCTCCTGTATTAGACATTTGTTTATGTTCATCTGAATCATGTTGCACAATATATTAAGGTCACTGAATTTGATTATTTGTGTCCAACTTAATTATTTACCAGGTACCACTCTACCACGGGCTTATGATATATATTTTTTTAATGCTTAATTTTATTTTTCGTATCACACATTCATGTCCGCTCTAGCTGGCCTTACTATAAACTCAATATTCTTGATTCTTTACCTCTTCAAGTTAAGATTTGATAATATTTGATCTGGTCAATGATTTTTCGCATTACATTATGATCGGCATGCCCTCCTGTCTCACTTAATTAATTCAACATCATCTATTTTATTGATTCTATTCGATATAATAAACACAGATTTCATTATGTTGCACAGCAAATTGAAAAAGTCAAAGATGAAATTTGGATACATTTGGACCACATATATCATATAATAAGGAGAGCACCTCAGTATTATGATATTAGTCAGTGATATGAAATCCCATGTGGCTGATCATAGTAATACACTTTTATCATAATTAAATGTATATATTTCTTTTAATTATAATATGATTATGACAGGATAAGTACGTGATTCATGCTTTACTTTGTGTTGAAGAAAGCGTTCACATGGTTTCCCTATTACCAAAGCTTGAATACACGATTGTTTGGTGGCTTAATCACATATTTAGTAGGATGCACGTTAGCTTAATTCAATTCAACCTACCCACTAAGGAAAAAAAGAAGAAGGAAGAAGGAAGAACGTTAGCTACATATAATGTGCACCCTAGCAAATTATTCCCTTTTTTTTTTCTTCTCAAGTAACAAGTGTTGGAAAAGTTGGACCGGACCAACTCAATAAGTATCTGCACATTAAGCCCAATTCAGAAATTACTCATAACTATATATACTCAAGCAAAAAATATAAACAGGGATATTATGGCCACTAGGATGAGAGTGAGAGACTATAACAAGATTGTCATCGTCTCATGGTGAAGAAAGATAATTACATAAATATAATTTTATACTACTTCATTAGGAATAATGGTAACTAAAATCCAAGTCTTCCACCAATGGTATATAAAGCTGCACAACATTGTTACCTTATTTGGTGTTATTGAGGGCATCGTTGATATATCTTTATACCTAAAGGTCAATAGCAGTAAATACATTGTATTGACAGTGACAAGTAGTGATTTGGATTTGCAATATAGAATGAATAATTAAGTCTCAATGACAAGTTGCGGTTTTATTCTCTAAGACTAATAAGAGTGGAATTAAGCTGAAGTAAGCATATCGACATTAAGTACATAAGCGTGTCCTTTGAGCATACAAGTATTAAGCTAAAGATCGATGTAAAATATAACAAAATGAAAGCTTAATATATAGGTCTTTTTCTTATTAAGATTAATGCCTAAACATGACAGAGTTTGAATACAGAAGATTATCTCTCCTTTTATAAACAAGTCTTTCTACTTAAAACATAGGCAGTAACTTAGAGATTAACATACAAAACAGAATAATCTCCAACAAACAAGATGGAGTATGGAGAAAGAGGATATGGCTCTCCTTATTAGCATCACTCATACACAGTAATGATTTATTTTAGGAGGAACATCTTGAACCAATAGGCAGAGTATTTGAGGTATCTTTTCAAGTTGTCCTTAAAATCAATGTAAGTAAGGCCAAATCGAACAGTGTAACCAGCATCCCACTCGAAATCGTCCAAGAAAGACCATGCATAGTATCCCTTCACATTGACACCCTCCCTGCCAAAATCTCACTATTAGTCTTATTATGTCCTTTTTTTTCTTTCTCTGTTTTTGCTTTCTTAGGTATTAAGAGAGGAAAAAAAAAAGAAAAAAAGAAAAGAAAAAAAAAGGGCATTAATTTCATCAACATCACCTGATAGCTTTTGAAAGATATGATAAATGTCCATAATGGTATCTTATCCTCAAACTATCTTTGAGAGCATCTTTAATTGGTAAAGAGCTATTATTTGCATCAGCCAATCCTACAAACGAAGAGTACAGTAAATTACAATGTTTTGGTAATATTACAAAAAAAAAAAAAGTAATAACAAGTGGGACATTAATGTTGTACCATTCTCTGTAATGTATATTGCTGGATTGTTGTAATTTTCCTTTATATATAGCAGAAGCTCTCGAAGCCCCTTAGGATGGATGAAAAGCCAGCTCAGTGCAGTCTGCAAAACCATTTGCACTATATTCATTAGGAAAAATGATGTAAATGCAACATGAGACGAAATAACACACATACGCGTACACATAAAGAAAGAGAGAGATAGAAATGAATATGTACCGGTGTACCGATAGGAGTCCCATTTTTATCCGCTGTGGGGCAAAGTACATGTATTAAGTTGGTGAAGAATATAATCAGTGAATGGTAAAGAAACTGAAAAAGGTTGTTATTATCATTTTGCATACTAGTGAGAGTGGTTGATTTATCTGTGATAAAGGTAACATTGACACTGTTGGTTGAAGGAGCGCTTTCTGCATAATTTGAAGTGTAGTAATTTAAACCAAGAAAATCAATGGATCCTTTTAGCAAGTTCGATTGAGCTTCAGTGAATTTGGGAAGTCGATTCCTTGCTCCAACTTTAATGCTCTGGGGATAGTCACCAAATGTGATTGGATGGGCAAACCTATACAAATTGTGGATGAAAGTGTTTCATGTAAAAACTGTCATTTAGATGCCTTCATGAAAATTGAAATATATAGAAGGTACGTAGAAAGAATATTAACAAATAGGGGAAAAATGATGACAAAGACTTGTCCCTGGGAGTAATAATGATTTCATTTATTGAATATATTTATCATCTTTTTTACAATAGGAAAATTATTCATCTCCTTATAATATGTGAATTTCATAACCGTATGAATCATTCACAATGAGAAGAATGATACATATATTCAATACATGAGATACATTATCTCTAGGGAGGAGCGGTACCAAAAATTCATGTCACAATACTCACCAACCAAACAAGAAATCAAGAGTTCTAGTGGCAGCATTTCTGTTGGCAGAAGTCTGGTCTTTTGGTATAAACCAATGGGTCACTATTGTAATCCCAATTTGCCCCTTTTGGTATGGCTGCACCCATATTAATGTCAATCACAACTTTTCCAACATGACATAATCACCTTGTCAAATTAGCAATAAAACCTTATTAGTGGGAATATGATATATGCATGTTTTCTTCAAAATGGATTATCATAATTCTTGTTTAATTTTATTTGTACTATTTGTTTTAAAAATATATATACAAACCTTGTATTTGTCCCTATACAATTTCACAGCATATCCATGAGCAAGAAGCAAATGGTGGGTAACAATGTAGGGTTCTGTGGCTGAGTTACCGGCAGTACAATTTCCAGCATAGCTAGAACATCTCCCAGGTGCAAAAGTGCCGGTGCAGTACCCATTCATGGAAAATCCATTTGGTTCATTCATCGTGACCCAATGCTTGACTCGATCTCCAAATGTTTTGAAGCAAAAATTCACATAACCTAGATAATCATCCCTATTGATAAAACCAAACGGTTATTAATTATTCAAACCTTAAATTTGAGCATTGCAATGTTTATATTTTGTCCAATTGCTTAGACTTACACTATCTTAGGGCTTAAGAATCCACCATACTCATCTTCAAGTGCTTGTGGAGGATCATAATGGAGCAAAGTCACAAAGGGCTTGATACCTATCCACAATGTGAAATTCAAGTTTAGAGATGGCGTAAATCTAAAAATGGTAAACATTTCAGTATTTATTTATTTTTCCAATCATTTTACAAAAACCATTGACGGTCATAATCAATTAATACCTTCTTCTTCTCCTTCTTTTTTCCCCCTTCTCTGACTAAGTGAATTAGGTATATTAATATTAGTCAATAGCTTCCAATATTTTTATTTGGAATAAGTATTCACTTCGTTTCATTAAAGGAGAGGGATTTGATTATACCTTACTATGTATAGCAAATATTTTGATATATATACATTGGTAACATTATATTAACTGAAAATAAAAGAGAAATTTTGAGTTTCACCGTTGGATACGAGCTCGTTGATGAGGTTGTTGTAGAAATTCAAAGCGCTTGGGTTCACTCCCCCACTTACTTTGCCCTCTGGAGTCAAAAGAATAAAATAATTGAATTAATATTCTTTAGAGTTCTTAGAGTAACTCCACCATGAAATTTCTTAAATCCTATCACCATTTTTTTATGTATTTAAGTTATTGATTGGGTAAATTACACTAACACCTCCTTCGTTTGGGGAAACTATATTCGTTACACCTTAGTTTTGGGAAATAACACTGTGCTCCCAAATTTGCAAAATAATTAACACTTAGCTCCCTTTTCCCTAATTTTTAAAGGAATATTCGTCACTTAAACTTAAAATAATTAGAATATAATTTTTCTTTTTAACTTTGGTTAGTTAAACATTGGTTAAAAAATTAATTAAAAATAAACAAAAAAGAAAAGAAAAAAGGGGGCAGAGTGTTAATTATTTTGCAAATTTGGGAGCGGAGTGTCATTTCTCCAAATTAGGGTGTAACGAGTCTAGTTTTCTCAAAAAAATAGAGTGTTAGTGTAATTTACCCTTATTAATTTTGTAGCAAAATCTCACCCCACTCGTTTCAAAATGGATTGAAAATATTTTAGGAACTCTATATATGGTGGATTTACCCGAAGAACTAGAGGACCATAATCCAAAACAATCAATGTTATCATATGTCACATTTGCAATACCACGACTACATATTACAAAAGGGATCAAGATGCTCTCTATTTCACTTTAGAGAGAGAGAGAGAGAGAGAGAGAGAGAGAGAGAGAGAGAGAGAGAGTTCATTTCAATGTTAAGATTTTATTTTTTGGATTACAAAGATGTTGGGTTCCAACCACAATAATCTTCTCTTAGATTTAAGAGTACTATCATCAAACCCAATTGAGATCGCATGTGTAGACAATGAATCTTGAACATTGACTCCAGATCGAGTAAAGGTCTTACTTGGGAACAATCTGGACCATGAGATGGAGAATCTGAAGGAGTCCAAACCAATCCTTTTCAATAATTGTATGTCTTCCTGTAACATTTCACAGTAATTAATGACAAAAAAAATAGTAGTAAACAAATTTTTTCACAATTACTAAAGTTGTAGTTGAGATTTGAGCAACATCAATTTCACATCTACCCATTATTGACATCACATTTATTAGCACCACAATATGTCAACCTTAAATCTTGTGAAAAAAAAAAGATATAAAAAATTGTGTTATTAGATTTATTGTAAAAAGACAATAGATAAACACCTCATATTAGTGGTCCCCATTTTTTTTTTTTTTGGTCATACCTTGTAACGATGATAGACATCTTCTGCCACATCTCCGTTGCCACCACCCTCAATTTTCCCTGACGGCCAACATGAAATTTCTCAAATCAAAATAGGAAAAATTTATTGTGATCACATAAAGGTCCTCTACAAATTTATGAGTTTAATGTATTCAAATTCTAATGAGTTTGTTTTTGTATTTTTAATCCATCGGTCAAAAGTAGGTGAGGAAGTTCCCAACGGGGAAGGAGCTAGGTCAAGTGATAGATTAACACAAAACCTGAACCAACTTTTATCATCCTAGATTATGTGGATTCAATACGTGTGTTGTACAAACATGTACTTAAGTTCCACATTAGGTATTTATTAGATTAAACTAGGTTATATATAAGTTATTACGAGGAACCTTGAATATAATTTGACTGTTTATTTTTAAGTATGGTGTAGATATGACTAATGTTTTCCTTGGACACCCTTAAATCTCTTTTACCTATACAATTGCTAGTAATGTCAATTTTCATACACCATACATGCAACATAGAACTATTGTCATTGGAAAAGTCTTGGGTGTCATGAGTACTGATTTTAGCCAAAAGGATGAACAACTTTCTTTGTTCTTTCTAATTCAATTTGTTGAGAGTATTAGAAGTCCGTGCCTTTAATTAAACACACTCACCCACATACGCACAAAGAGAGAGAGAGAGAGAGAGAGAGAGAGACCTGACTGTTTCCTGGTGAAAGTATCCCATATACTAGGTCCCTTACCATCTATGTATGCTGCTCCTTCCATCTGATAAAAGAGAAAACCAAACAGACATAAGAATGCTAGCATGTGTGCATACTTTTGTGACTCTTTTTTAGCATGTATAACTCTTAGAGCACCGGCATATTTTACCTGATAAGCAGCTTGAGAATGTTTGAAAAACCACCACACTTGTAAAGTGGTGAGATGTTCTATTTATAATCATATTTGCAGTATACAAATCAATTATCATAAAGACTGATTACAGAATACATGGAAAGAATGAGTAATTTGATACAATGAAATATTCCTAGAATTAGGGGTCAAATATAACACATATGGTAAGCATACGTAGAGTGAGGCTAAGTATCCTCAACACCCCCCCGCAAGCTAAGCGTCGGATTTGAATGGACGTGAAGCTTGGATCGAAAGAATTCAAAAAGAGAGCGAGAGACACTTTTGGTGAAGATGTCAGCAACTTGTAAGTGAGAGGGTACATACTGCGTGCGAAGTTTGCCAGCAACAACAAGTTCCCGAAGGAAATGGTAGTCTAACTCAACATGCTTGGCCCGCTTGTGGGAAACGGGATTGGAACTTAAAAAGATTGCACTTTTGTTGTCACATAAGAGAAGAGGCTGCTGCGGAAGTGGAACCTTGAGGTCATGAAGAAGATGTGTGAGCCAAAGGAGTTCAGCTGCAGTCATCGCAAGGGCACGATACTCAGATTCACAGCTGGAGCGGGAGACAGTAGGTTGCTTCTTGGCACTCCAAGAAACGAGATTGTCACCAAGGTAAATAGAGTAGCCAGAGGTGGAACGACGAGTATCTGGACACCCTGCCCAGTCGGCATCTGAGTAAGCTACTAGAGTACCAGGAGCGGCAGATGGTCGAAAGGTGAGGCCAAAGTGAAGTGTACCCTTGACATAGCGAAGAATACGCTTAACAGCAAGGAAGTGATCTGCAGTAGGGGCGTGCATAAACTGACTGACAGAATTGACAGCATGGGCAATATCTGGACGCGTGATGGTCAAGTACTGAAGGGCACCAACAAGAGAGCGGTAAAGAGTAGGATCCGGGAAAAGAGGACCATCAGCAGATAGGTGTTGAGAAACAACCATGGGGGTGTGAACAGGTTTGCTGTCAAGCAGCTGAGCTCGAGTGAGAATATCCCGTGCATATTTCAACTGACTGAGAAAGAGACCATCAGGAGTAGGGCAAAGCTTCAAGACCAAGGAAGTAACTGAGAGAACCCAAGTCCTTGGTGGCGAACTCAGAATGAAGCTTGTGAGTAAAACTGTCAAGAAGAGACGAGTTGTTGCCAGTAATAATAATATCATCAACATAAAGAAGCAAATAAATGATACCAGACTGCTGATGAAAGACAAAGAGAGAGGTGTCAGCACGGCTGCAAGAAAAACCAAGTGTAAGGAGGAAAGAGCTGAAGCGCTGAAACCAGGCACGAGGAGCTTGCTTTAGACCATAGAGAGCTTTCTTCAAGTGACAGACATGATGAGGAAAGCGAGGATCAATATACCCAGGAGGCTGCTCCATATAAACATGTTCAGTAAGAGAACCATTGAGGAAGGCGTTCTTGACATCAAGTTGTCGAAGAGGCCATTTGTTGGTCACAGCAAGAGAAAGTACAACACGGACAGTGGTAGCCTTGATAACAGGACTGAAGGTGTCAGTGTAGTCGAGACCAGGTACCTGTGTATAGCCTTTAGCAACAAGGCGAGCTTTGAGGCGCTCGATAGATCCATCAGGCAAGTATTTTGTCCGAAACACCCATTTGGAACCCACAATATTGGTGTTGGCAGGTCGAGGAACCAAAATCCAGGTACGATTAGTTTGCAAGGCGTGAATTTCTTCATCCATAGCGGCGAGCCAAGCAGGATTCTTAGCAGCAGATTTGAATCCTTTGGGCTCAGTGGATGCAAGTAGAGCAGAGAGAAGACCAGAGGATCCCAAGATAGCAAGATTCGCCGGGTGGCGAGTTTTGAAAATACCAGCTTTGGCCCGTGTAAGCATGGGATGAGAAGGCATCGGAGTGGCAGCAACAGGAGCAGGAGGTAGGCAGCTCAGTGGGGAGCTCCAAGGAAGCGGGGCTAGGATCCGAGGGTGGCAAAGAAGGACCTGTAAGAGAATCATTAACCTGCAAAGACTCATCCACGGGATCAGTACAAATATCACACGGGTTAGACCCGGATTGTGGAATATGCGGGGAATGAGGTGCAGGGGAAGATGGTGGCATGTCTGTAGGGGGAAGACTGGGTTCCAAAAAATTTGAAAATTGTAGGGAGATATGGGTTGAAGATATGGGTTGAGCCTGAGAGGTATTGAGGAAGGGAAAGTGAGTTTCATCAAATTGAGCATGGCGGGTGATATATATCCTAGAGGTGGTAGGGTCAAGACAACGGAATCCTTTGTGAGAGGGGCTGTATCCCAAAAAAATGCAAGGAATGCTACGTGGGGAAAGTTTGTTAGGCATATAATCACGTAAACAAGGATAAACACGACAACCAAATGGATGAAAATTTTCATAATTGGGAGAGGAACCATATAGAAGCTCAAAAGGGGACTTACCTCCAAGAAGTGATGTGGGCAATCGGTTGATGATGTAAGCTGCAGTGCTAAAGGCGTCAACCCAGAAGCGAGGTGAAGTGTGGGAATGGAAAAGCAAGGCCAAGCCGGTTTCAGTCACATGACGGTGTTTTCTTTCTGCGCGACCGTTTTGAGCGGGAGTATGTGGGCAAGAGAGTTGATGATGAATGCCAGAGGTACTAAGATGATCTTGAAAGCGATTGCAAGTAAATTCTGTACCACCATCACTTTGAAAAATTTTGATGCGAGCAGAATGTTGATTTTCCACAAATTTTTGAAAACGAATGAAAGTATCAAAGAAGTCAGATTTGAATTTCAATGGATAAAGCCAAGTGAAACGAGAATAATCATCAATGAATAATACATAGTAGTCAAAACCCAAATTTGATTTTACAGGGGAAGGACCCCAGAGATCACAATGAATAAGGTCTAAAACATTAGATGATCTATGTTCATTACGAGAATAAGGCAAACGATGACTTTTTGCAAGTTGACATGTTTCACATAATGTAGGAGATGGCAATAAAGAGGTAAGATAAAGCTGTCCTTTTTTATTTAAAAAAGAAATAATAGAATGATTCACATGTCCAAGGCGAGAATGCCATAAATCATACGAAGCATGAAGAGATTTATTTTTAAGGACAGAAATAAAAGCGGGAATTCCGCGCTCTAGCACATATAAGCCTCCATCTCTTTTACCGGTTGCCACCACCCTTCCCGTTCGGCGATTCTGAACAGTGAAAAAATTATTAGTAAATGTAACTGATAGTGGAAAATCACGCGTTAATTTACTAATGGACAAAAGATTTTTAGTGAGGTGAGGGACAACCAAAACATCTAATAAGTGAAGATCTGGGGAAGGGGAAATTTTACCAGTGTGAGTGATGGGTAGGGACGCACCATTCCCTACAATTACACAATCCTTACCCGTATAAGTAGTGGATTGATCCAGAGTGGCTTGGGCCGGAGTCATGTGGGCCGAAGCCCCAGTGTCTAAATACCAATCAGATGGATTGGTTTCAGAGAGAGAGCAAGAGGCGTTGAATGCCTCGGCAAGGTGAGCAGAGGAGTCAGTGCGAGCATATCGTTGGTGGCACCGGTCAGCATAGTGGCCCTCCGTGCGGCAAATCTGGCAGCGAGGTGGGCGGCGTCCCTGTCCAGAGTTGGACCGCCCACGGTTAGAAGAGTGGTTGTGGGAACGCACCTGTTGGTTGCTGCGGTTTGAAGAGAAATGGCCATGGTTGGAGGCTCGGCCTCGACTGGTGGCGGTGAACGCCGCAGCAGTGGTGGCAGATGGCTCAAGGGACCGCTGGAATAGCTCAAAGCTTTCGGCTTTGGAGACTAGATCTGCAAAACAGGGGAGCGGAGTGAGAGCCAGCTGCGCGGTGGAGAAGCTGGAGAAATCGGAACCGAGACCACGGAGGAACCAGTGGGTTTTGTCGGTGTCGTCAACGGGTCTTCCGATCGCATGAAGCTGGTCACACAAGGCCTTGAACGCACGGGCATAGGCAGTGACGGGACGAGTGCCGCGCTTCATCAGTTGAAGATCGTCTTTGAGGCGGATCTCACGGGCTTTGGAGCGGTGGCTGAAGGTGTTTTCGAGGGCGGTCCAGACCTCGCGGGATGTGGAGAGGCCGACTGCTTCAGCCATGGCTTCTTCGGTGAGAGAAGAGAGAAGGAGACTGAGGAGGCGTTGATCCGTGGCTTTCCACGCCAGGTGTTTGGGGTCTGGTGTCTGAGAGGTTGGTGGATCAAATGGAGGTGGCGGCACAAGGGTACCGTCCACATGACCCAGCAAATTTTGGCTCTCAAGAAGTGGAAGAAGTTGGCTCTTCCATAATAGGTAGTTGGAGGAGGAGAGTTTGATGGTGACCATGTGAATCATGGTGTTGAAGGGAAGGAGGGTGGGAGAAGAATCAGAGGCCATTGAGGATCGTGGGATGTTAATCCAGGTATGGCTCTGATACCATGAGAATGTTTGAAAAACCACCACAATTGTAAAGTGGTGAGATGTTCTATTTATAATCATATTTGCAGTATACAAATCAATTATCATAAAGACTGATTACAGAATACATGGAAAGAATGAGTAATTTGATACAATGAAATATTCCTAGAATTAGGGGTCAAATATAACACATATGGTAAGCATACGTAGAGTGAGGCTAAGTATCCTCAACACAGCTGAACCAACTCCAAATATGAAACCAGGAGGAAAACTGGTGCGGTTGAAGGGAATGGAATAATGGGTCGGTTTTGCACCTTGTGTGCTAGTCCAAAAGGCAGCTAAGGCCAGGAGACACAGCAGGAAAGGAGCTTGAATTGCCATGGCTAACTTAATATCTCTAAAGCTTCTACCAAGGCTTCTATATATACATTGAATATTTTTTTTTTAATTAAAATGGCAGAATTTTATTGATATAGCTAGCTGTATACTGGCTAGGAACAATCAAAAGGGATAAACTAGCAAGATAGGACATGTCCCACCGATGGGGGTTAAAGTTAAATCCAATTTTTACTACATTGTAAATTTTCTTATATATAAATCAAAACCATTGAAATAAATTTATGAATAATAAAAGACAAAAATCTTTCAAATTTGATTTTAATTTGTAGAGTAAAATGATTAATTTTCTTATTTAAATTTGAAATGAGGGAACGCCATGCATACATGAACAAAAATAGCGCATCAATTTTTTATAGACTAAAAAACACTTGATCAGTATTTTTCGCTTTATTTTAACTTTAATAAGAACTTATTTATAACCTATTGAATAATATCCTAAATTATTTTATCTATTTAGGGGAAAAGAACCCATCAAAATAAAAAATAAAAATAGAAAAGTTACATAATTTCATCTATAGTTTGGGAGATAGTTTCAAATTAAACCTAGATATTAAAAAAAATCAACTAAATTAATGAACTTTTGAAATCATGTCAATTTATCCCTCGATTAGTTAATTATAATCAAAACATATCTAGATACCAAAACTCCTTTCATGTGAATCTCGCATAATATTTTGCCTTAGGATTTTAGTGTTGGTCAATTCCATGACAATGGTTGTAATCAAATATCAATTTTTTAGTGTATTTCAATTATATTGAGTGTTGGTCTTAAGTTGCCTTGAAGATCCCTCGAAGAATTGAAGACTGAACAATTTCGCTTAACCAAAATTAAGTTTCTCTCTAGCCAAACAATAAAACAAAAAAACAAAAAAAGTACGTTCTCGTTTGTCTCTTGCTTGAGTGAGCTAGTGTGCTGTAGAATCCTTCTTCTATTTGAACAAGGTTTTGTGCTAAACATTTTACCCTGCTTGTGTACCTATATAACAATTGTTTTGCACAAATTTTCTTTAGAGAAAAAGGCTGCCACACCTTTTGCAACATAGAGAAAACCCTTGTGCACTCATCTTATGATCGCAAAGAGTGTGATAGCGAGTTTGTGTTGAAAGCATAGAGTTAATTTTCAGTGAGGTCACAGCAAATATTCAAGGAGGTTCATTGGAATGCCAACGAGGAATCTAGGGAGGAAATTCTCTTAGAAAATTTTAGAGGTTTAAGGCTACTATTAGACGCATTGCCTTCTTTACTCGTTGATGCTATTATCCCTGAGAATTAATAGTATTCGATACAGTTCTTGATTTTTATTATGTAAATATTCCAACAACCTTTTTACATATGTTTATCATCGAGCTTTCTCTCAAATTTAGTATTTATTTATTTATTTTAATTCGATAATTGGGGGAAGAGAATTGAATGCTAAATATTTTCGTTGAAAACTATAAAACTCCTGACGCTTTCAAATCTTTTTTAAAGGGTTTAAATGTTGTCTTTTTTCTTTCTAGCCTACCAAATTATTTGAAGAAAATAATAACGAATATTAAAAATGTTACATAGTTGAAAATTTTAATTGATGAAATGATGTATATGTTATTGATTGTTAACAAAACATCATCATTTTATTAATTAACTTCCAAAGTCCACATATTTTCCTATCCATTTGTTTTCTGAGGTGAGGTGTGCAACAATCTCGTGCTTTAGTAACATTGCCTTCTTTACTCATTGTGGTAATTATAAAATGATCAAAATAACAATAATAATAATAATAAAATGTTTTCTAAATGACAGTATATATCCCCAATCAAAAAGTCACAAGTCACTTTTAAGTGACGTTACAGAAAGACTCTGGCAATACGTCAGAACATGGGGCAGGACTCTGGCATCACTATAATTGTACTACAAATGCAGAAATAATAAACCATAATTGTACTATGCATGGCTGCATGTGAGGGTGACAGGGATAAGGATACTCAAAATCTTATATATTCATTTTAAATTCAGTAGATTAAATTTTGTATGGGAAGTTATATCCGCACCTTTTAACTACTTTTTTTGGTGTGATATTAATCATCAAAAGTTGTTATTTTTGTATTTGTGTAAAAATAACAATTTTTTATTTGAAAATAACACGAATCTTTTGTAGCTAGTCATCATATTTTAATGGTGTTTTCATTTAATCTTTATGTTTTATATCGTTTTATCTTAGTTTTGATTTTTAGATATATTTTCATTTGATTTTTTACTCTATTTTTTTGTTTTTGTAAGGAGAATAGTAGGCATGGTGGGGTGTACCGAGTGTCGAGTACCAACACCAGCACATGGCTAGGGCCCCCACCCTAAACAGAGTTTAAAGAGCATGTGTATTTTGTGTACAAATTTGCTGTAATAAGTCTTGCAACTTTTAATACTTTGTCAGGATCTTTCTTGTCCGTAAAATTATTACGAAGATATTTCTAATTTAAAAAAAAAAAATTGGGATTTAGGAATGCTATAGAAGCTATGAGATATAAAATTATAAATGGATTAAAAATTTCAAATCCAAAGGAAAATTCTTTTATACCACTAGCTGTGTTATTTCCGAATTATTAATAAGAAAATATAAAAAATTCATACACAAATATTACATCGTTTGTAAATAACAACAAATGGTACGAAAAAAAACACCAATATTTCTGTTATATAATTTACTAGCAAAATTGTGCAACATGAGCAATGATTGACCACATTAAATATTGATGAATATTTCCTCAATCCGGTTTAAATGTTTAATTATATAAGTATATCGAACTTACTAGCAAAATTTTGCAACATGAGCGATTATTGACGCATGTGGAATATCATTACCTCTGCAAACTCTAATCACATCCAAAACCTATCAGGAGTTTTATGGGTGTGCCAACTAACCCCATGATATGATAAATATTTGTTTGTGATTCACACGGGAAGGTGTGGAGGGTCAAATGAGACTATTTTTAATCAATAGTAGCCTTTGTTTTTTTATGAATAATAGTACTCTTTGATGGTCCAAAAGAAAGATGAAAATATTATGTGAGAATGATCACATAGAGAGGAATCATTTGGGAATCAACCTTTGGCTCAATGGTTAGCACCTTAGATGCTAATTATGTTGGGCAAAGGGTTCGAATCCCATCCACTGTCCGTCTGAGGAGGTGACTTAATGGTAGGAAATTCCCGTGAGCCATCACACCGGCGAGTCCGAGAATTGTGGGTTCGAGTAATGGTAAACCTCATTATTGTCCCAGATATGCCTCACGCCATGTCAAGTAGGCCAGAACAATGACCGAACCTTACGAGTCCTTTTTTAAGTTATCAAAAAAATAGAGAGGAATTGTTTGAAGTAATTATCTCATGGATGACTATATGCAACAATCCCCATACCATATGGGGCTCATAGGTGTGTGTAGCCCATGCACTAACTATGAGAGAGTAGTGGTTGCATACTATGGATGCAATACTTAGTTCAAAAAATCAAAAAATAAAAGAGTAAAAAGGAAGTATATAAGTTTTTTTATTTAAGAACTAAAATTAAAAATGAATATTTCAATTTTCAATCTCAATCCTTGAAAAAGCATTCCATCATATCTCAATCCGCATACAACTGCATTATAAGATCATTTTTGCATTTCATAAAGGTACACTATATTATGGTGTGATCACTCCATGCACTAACATATCCCACTTGAACACACCATAACTTAGATGGTTTGGTGTAATTAGTATGATACCTTAGTACCAACATATTGCTCCATGCTAACTCTTATATGTGATAAGACATAGTTCAACATTAGCGAGTGACTTGGCTACACATTTTTAGATTCTAAAGTTTTAGCACTTTGCTTTGCTTCTTGTTCTTTTTGCTGAGTCAGGAGAGATGCAAATCCATGGCCCATGTATTAGCCAAGTTTGCATCTTCTTCTTGTTCCCCTTTTTGTTGTTTAAGGACGTTTTTCCTCCCCATGTCATAGAGGCTTGGAATTGGGACGTTCTGTCTATTTCCTATTAATGTGCACACTTTGTCACTAAAAAAAAAAACCGCATCCCTATTCATGCACCACTTGTCACTAGTAGAACATTTCAGATGACTTCTAATTCATTATCTCTTTTAAGCAAACGACATCGGTCCTTGGTCCCAAAGTGGAACCGTGGCTAGGAACATAGTCCACACCCAATGCCATCACCGATGACTTTAGCCAAACACATTTGTTCATGTGCCACCTACATCGAATGTTCTATTGAATATTTCCTTCCAAGCTAGTTAACCTAAAAAATTTCCTCAACGACTTGATCAGCATCTTCTTGGACTATATAGATATCACTCAACTTTAACACAATGCGTATTAGTGAACTTGTTATCCATGTAAGTCTTTTGTTTCCTCATAAGTGTTTTTATTTTTTATTTTGCCTTTAATTGACTAATTATGTTCCACAGGTAAAAGTCGCATAGTTACATTCATCCAAAGTGTCTCGAGATCCTTTCGTCTATTCAACCAACCATGAATACTAGGTGTTTATAAGTTTCATCCAAAGACAATCCCTTAGTCATAGGGTAGTATGACCTCAAGGGCAGTAATCTATAAGTAATTATTTTTTTTCTCTCTCTCTCTAAAAGTGTTTTTAGTAAGGTTGTACACATTTCAGTACAGTTAGTGGAACTCGCCATTTTTGCACCGAACCACCAATTCCCCAACCCAACCGCACCGCACCGTTGGGTTAGTGATACATAAAGACCCAATCTATTAAGACTTTAATTGTAAGAGCTATGTGGTGAACCTTTATTTTTCAGAAGTTCACATCAAATAACCATGGATAACTAACTCTTTTATGGAAGAAGTTTATAAAGAGACTATTACAAGGGGAGTTCCTAGCCTAGCGTTTTGAATAAACTTGTGTTTCCATCAAAATATTTTTACAATAAAACTACAGACACAACATTTTCACAATAATACTGATATGTCAAGTTGTGAATGATAAATACTCAGGTGATATAAGTGATGGGTTCATATGAGAATTAATAAATATCTGTCAACTCAATATTGTTGTGAAAATGTTACCTTTAGCATTGCTTATATTTTTATAAAGGTAGGCTAGAGGTTAAAATTTGTGTTTCCTTTTCTCATCAATTTAGATTTTTAGTATAAGTGGAAGTTTTTAATATATATACATAACAATTAAAATGTAATATAGAATAAAATGAAAGCTTAATAGGTCTTTTCCTTATAAAACTAATTTCTAAATATGACCGAGTTTGGATAAAGAAGACAATCTCTCCTTATATAAACAAGTCTCTCTACTTAAGACATGGGCATTAACTTAGAGATGAACATACAGAACAGATAATCTCTCCAATGAACAAGACGAATTTTGGAGAATGAAGATATAGCTCTCCTTATTAGCATTTTACACACACATGCACAGTAGTGGTCTATTTTAGGAGGAACATCTTAAACCAATAGGCAGAGTATTTGAGGTATCTTTTCAAGTTGTTCTTAAAATCAATGTAAGTAAGGCCAAATCGAACAGTGTAACCAGAATTCCACTCAAAATCGTCCAAGAAAGACCATATGTAGTATCCCTTCACCTTGACACCCTCCCTGCCAAAATCACACTATTAGTCTTTGCACTTGATAATACACATGTAAGAATTTGTAATATTTTTAACATCAACAAATTTGTAACAAATTTGTATTTTTAGTAAATTTATAAGGTGATATATATATATATATATATATATATATTATATATACTGGTATATATATATATATTTTTGGTTCTTAGGTATATATATATATATTTGGAAAAAATAACTGGGCATTATTTTCAAGGAAAAAATAAAACTGGGCATTATTTTCATCAAAACTCACTTGATAGCTTTTAAAATATATGATAAATGTCCATAATGGTATCTTATCCTCAAACTATCTTTGAGAGCATCTTTGACTGGCAAAGAGATATTATTTGCATAAGCCATTCCTGCAAACGAAGAGTATAACATGTTAGATTAGTAATATTAGCTAAGACACTGCTCAATGTTGCGAAAAAAAGAAAAAGAGGGAAATTATTGTACCATTCTCTGTTATGAATATTTCTGGATTGTTGTAATTTTTCTTTATATATAATAGAAACTCTCGAATCCCCTTAGGACAGATGAAAAGCCAGCTCACAGCAGTCTGCAAAAGCATTTGCACCATAATCATTAGGTAAAAGACATAGAACAAGATTCAATTTTTATTTGAAAGGAAGAAAGTCAATTTCTCAATTAAGATTTCATTTCAATTTTAAATAACGTGACATTGAATGCATCCTTAAAATAGTAGTATTCAAAATGGAGATGCAACATGACACCAAAAAACACACTTGCAAAGAGAAAGAGAGAGAGAGAGCAAATAATATGTACCGGTGTACCAATAGGGATCCCATTTTTATCAACTGTGGAGCAAAGTAAATTATATTTGTATTAAGCTTATGAAATATATAATCAATTAATCATTGCATCGCAAAGAAAAAAAAAAGGTTATAATTATTTTTCCGCATACTAGTGAGAGTGGCTTCTCTATCTGTGTCATAACCTAATGTTGACACCTTTGGATGAAGGAGCGCTTTCTGCATAATTTGAAGTGTAGTAATTTACACTAAAAAAAATCGGACCCTTTTAGTAACTTAGATTGAGTTTCAGTGTATTTGGAAAGTCGTTTGGCCACAGTAACTTTCATGCTTTCGGGATAGTCACCAAATGTGATCGGATTTGCAAACCTATACAAATTGTGGATGATATATACATTCACATATAACAGAGTTAAATTATTGTGATAATGTATGTTTTTCAAGTAAAACTAGGTTAAGATTTTATTTTTTGGATTACAAAATGTTGGGTTCCAACCACAATAATCTTCTCTTAGATTTAAGAGTACTATCATCAAACCCAATTGAGATTGCATGTGTAGACAATGAATCTTGAACATTGACTCTAGATCGAGTAAAGGTCTTACCTGGGAATAATCTAGACCATGAGATGGAGAATCTGAAGGAGTCCAAACCAATTCTTTTCAATAATTGTATGTCTTCCTGTGACATTTCACAGTAATTAATAACAAATATATATATATATGGTAGTAAACAAAATTTTTCACAATTACTGAAGTCGTAGTTGAGATTTGAGCAACATCAATTTCACATCTACCCATTATTGACATCACATTTATTAGACATATGTCACATTTAAAAAAAAAAGATTAAAAAATTGTGTTATTAGATTTATTGTAAAAAGACACAGATAAACACAATTAGTGGTCCTTATTTTATTTTATTTTTTTGTCAACCTTGTAACGATGATCTACGTTGCCACCACCCTCAATTTTCCTGTAACATTTCAAGTAAAAAGTATAAACAAAATTTTTCAAATTACTGAATCGTAGTGAGATTTGAGCAACATTTTCACATCTACCCATTACTGACATCACATTTATTAGCACCACAATAAACAAGACAGACAACAGATAAACACCTTATATTAGTGGTCCTTATTTTATTTTATTTTTTTGGTCATACCTTGTAACGATGATAGACGTCTTTTGCCACATCTACGTTGCCACCACCCTCAATTTACCCTGAAGGCCAACGTGAAATTTCTCAACTGATCAAAATAGGAAAAATTTATTGTGATCACATAAAGGTCCTCTACAGATTTATGAAAATTCTAATCAGTTTGTTATTGTATTTTTAATCCATAGGTCAAAAGTAGGTGAGGAAGTTCGCAACGGGGAAGGCGTTAGGTCAAGCGATAGATTGATACAAAACCTGAACCAACTTATATCACCTTAGATTATATGGATTGAATACGTGTGTTGTACAGACATGTACTTAAGTCCCACATCCGGTATTTATTCAATTAAATTAGGTTATATATAAGTTATTGCGAGGAATCTTGAATAAAACTTGACTAGTTATTTTTAAGTATGATGCAGATATGACTAGTATTTTCCTTGGACACCCTTAAATCTCTTTTACCTATACAATTGCTAGTAATGTCAATTTTCATACACTATACATGCAAGTCACTTGGAACTATTGTCTGTGGAAAAGTCTTGGGTGTCATGAGTACTGATTTTAGCCAAAAGGATGGACAACGTTCTTTGTTCTTTCTGATTCAATTTGTTGAGAGTATTAGAAGTCCGTGCCTTTAATTAAACACAGAGAGAGAGAGAGAGAGAGAGAGAGAGAGACCTGACTGTTTCCTGGTGAAAGTATCCCATATACTAGGTCCCTTACCATCTATGTATGCTGCTCCTTCCGTCTGATAAAAGAGAAAACCAAACAAACATAAAAATGCTAGCATGTGTGCATACTTTTGTGACTCTTTTTTAGCATGAATGCTTGTAGAACTCTTAGAGCACCGGCATATTTTACCTGATAAGCAGCTGAACCAACTCCAAATATGAAACCAGGAGGAAAACTGGTGCGGTTGAAGGGAATGGAATAATGGGTCGGTTTTGCACCTTGTGTGCTAGTCCAAAAGGCAGCTAAGGCCAGGAGACACAGCAGGAAAGGAGCTTGAATTGCCATGGCTAACTAAATATGCTATGCTGAAAAGTGAACAGTACTACCTATTCCAAACCTTCTAGCTAGGCTTCTATATATAAGAGTGGTCCTAAAAATATATATATATGAAACTCAAAAAACTTAATTGAAAATATGTCCAAGTTTAGAATTTTTATAATTTCACATAATATATTTTTTTCCCCGAGGGAGAGTGGTTCTAAGAGAACGAAAGAGGAAATTAAAATGTTGAATAAATGACCTCCGTAAGCATTGGTGCTATCCCTGCAACTTAATATAAGGGTACAGTTCTTAATTTTTTAATATGTATATATCCCAATAAGATTTTTTTTTTTTTTCATATGGTTTGTTGGAAATATTTTAAGAATGAACAAAGTTTACTCAAAGAAAAACCAACATAAATCCGAAAATAATCAACCCAAAAATAGACTGAACAAAAACTTAAAATTAGTTTAGGAACAAACTCACCAAATTATAGAATCACACAATAGTATTGTCCTTAAAAGTTGATTCGCGCCATCCAGAATAAAACTCGGTGCAAATGGCTTTTCGGGAGAACAACCCTCAGGATTAAACTATAACAATTACCTATGTGATGGACGCACACCAATCACAAAGGTTTCCTTTCTAGAAGATGAAGGAAGAAGAAAAATTTTCTGGTTTGATATCATACAGCCACCACAAAGGGAGAGAGCAAAAATAAAAAAATAACAAAGAGTGTATTGGCGTGAAACTTAAGCCGAAGGAAGTGTGCTCTATAAGCCAAGGAAATATATGTGGCTAATATCAAAAGTATTGGGCGACACTCTCCAACGGGCCAAAGACCAATGCTAATATTGCTCAAGAGATTGAGCCCAACGGCTAAGAAAAGTCTGGAAAGAGAGAAAATAATTTTGCCAAATATAAAACTGACTTGGACCACACTAAAGCCCATTTCCACTAGGACCTCACTTCTTGTGTTATCATTGGGATAACAGTTTACAAACCTTAAAGGGTGATCACATTTAATCAATTTGGGACTCAAATAACAAGTGTTTGGAACACAGCCACACCAACATTGTTTTCATCGAGCTTGCTCTCAAATCTCATTTAAGGAGTTTAAGTGTTGTCTTCTTCTACTAACCTACCAAATGATTTGAAGAAAATAATAATGAACATTAAAAATGTTATATAGTTGATTTTTAAAATTTTAAGTGATGAAATGATCATAGTTAGTAATACACATGACGAAATATATATGGTATGGAATACGTACGCATTTCATTCCTTTTAGGAAAAATTCTCTAAGAATAATAAGAGTGGAAGCTGAAGTAAGCATATCGACATAAAGTACATAAGCGTATCCTTTGAGCGTACAAGTATTGAGCTAATGATCGATGTAAAATATAACAAAATGAAAGCTTAATAGGTCTTTTTCTTATTAAGATTAATGCCTAAACATAACAGAGTTTGAATACAGAAGATTATCTCTCCTTATATAAACAAGTCTTTCTACTTAAAACATAGGCATTAACTTAGAGATTAACATACAAAACAGAATAATCTCCAACAAACAAGATGGAGTTTGGAGAAAGAGGATATAGCTCTCCTTATTAGCCTCACTCATACACAGCAGTGATTTATTTTAGGAGGAACATCTTGAACCAATAGGCAGAGTATTTGAGGTATCTTTTCAAGTTGTTCTTAAAATCAATGTAAGTAAGGCCAAACCGAACAGTGTAACCAGCATCCCACTCGAAATCGTCCAAGAAAGACCATACATAGTATCCCTTCACATTGACACCCTCCCTGACAAAAACTCTCTATTAGTCTTATTATGTCCCTTTTATTTTTATTTTTATTTTTGCTTTCTTTGGTATTCAAGGGAAAAAATAAAAGGAAATTATTTTCATAACACTCACTTGATAGCTTTCAAAAGATATGATAAATGTCCATAATGGTATCTTATCCGCAAACTATCTTTGAGAGCATCTTGAATTGGCAAAGAGCTATTATTTGCATCAGCCATTCCTACAAACGAAGAGTACAATAAATTACGTTAGTAATATTAGTTTTTATTTTTTTATTTTAAAACAACAGAAATTTATTAATGATTAAAGAAAATATTTACAAGTTATTATATATAGTGGAGGTGATAGGGTAACACACCACTCAAATTACAAAAAAAAATAATAATAATAATAACTAGAGGGAAATTGTTGTACCATTTTCTGTTATGTATAGTACTGGATTGTTGTAATTTTTTTTTATATATAGTAGAAGCTCTCGAAGCCCCTGAGGGTAGATGAAAAGCCAGCTCAATGGAGTCTGCAAAACCATTTACACTATAATCATAAAATGGCATACATGCAACATGACACAAAAATACATATGTGCATGCACAGGGAGAGAGAGAGAGAGAGAGAGATGAAGAAGAAGAAGAATATGTACCGGTGTACCGATAGGAACCCCATTTTTATCAGCTGTGAAGCAAAGCACTTGTATTAAACTGATGAAGCAATATAATCATTGAATGGTAAAGAAAATAAAAAGTTTATTATTATTATTTTGCATACTAGTGAGAGTGGTTGCTCTATCGGTAACGTAAGTAACGTTGACACCGTTGGCTAAGGAAGCGCTTTCTGCATAATTTGAAGTGTAGTAATTTACACTAAGAAAATCGATGGACCCTTTTAGCAACTTGGATTGAGCATTGGTGAATTTGGGTAGCCGGTGGTTTACTGCAACTTTCATGCTCTCAGGATAGTCACCAAATGTGACTGGATGGGCAAACCTATTCAAATAGTGAATGATATTTCAATCTCTTTTTTTGCATATAGCATATTAAGATTATTATGCTAATGGAATTTTTTCATGTAAAAAGAACAATTTAGATGCCTTCAAGAAAAGTTATGAAAATTGAAATATGGTAGAAAAACAATCATTATGTAGATTCCATATTCATGCGAGACCCACACAACAAAAACCATATATATCTAATACATAAGATTCCTTCTTCTTGAAAAGGTGGGAGACCAAAAATTTGTGTCAGAGTACTCACCAACCAAAAAGGAAATCAAGAGCTCTAGAGGCAGCCTTTATGCTGGCAGAAGTCTGGTATTTTGGCATAAACCAATGAGTCACTATAGTAATCCCAATTTCCCCCTTTTGGTATGGCTGCACCCATATTAAATTCAATCACAATTTTCGAACATCACATAATTAGCACTAAAACATTATTAAAATCTTACGTTTTACGATTCAACATTATGAAAACGATGTAATATATGTTTTAATAGAATCTTTGAATCAAATCTTTATGGAATATTATAATTTATTCGGATTTTTTGGGTTTTTTTTTTTTGGCTTGAAAATTTAGCTTGTATTTATTTTCTTTGTATGTTAGTAGCTTTTTTTTTTTTTTTGGCATAAGAGAAGCCCACCCATTTTAGTATGTTAATGTTAGTACAAGAAAAAAAATAAAAAAATCTTGGTTTTTATACAAACAATAAGTAATGTGTTACTTGTATTTGTCATTATGTATGTTTGTGGTTATGTGGTATTAAAACTTGGAACTATAAGTTTGAAATTTGTCATTTGGTATTTAGTAGTTGATGACACATTTTATAAATTTTATGGCAGATGCATGAGCAAGAAGCAAGTGGTGAGCAACAATGTAGGGTTCTGTAGCAGAGTTACCGGCAGTACAATTTCCAGCATAGCTAGAACATCGCCCCGGTGCAAAAGTACCGCTGCTGTAACCATACATGGTCCATCCATTTGGTTCATTCAATGTGACCCAATGCTTGACTCGATCTCCAAATGTTTTAAAGCAAAGATTCACATATCCTACATAATCCTCCCTATTGATAAAACCGGATGGTTATTAATATATTATTAATATGGCACAACCTTAATTTTGAGCTTTGCAATGTATATATTTTGTCCAAGACTTACACTATTTTAGGGCTTAAGAATCCACCATACTCGTCTTGAAGTGCAAGTGGAGTATCAAAATGGAGCAAAGTCACAAAGGGCTTTATACCTGCCCACAATGTGAAATTGAAGTTTAGAGATGGTGATATCTAAAAATGGTAAACATTTCACTATATATATATATATATATATATTTCAAATCATTTTGTAAAAACCATTGAAGGTCATAATCAATTAATACCTTCTTATTTATTTTTTTCTTCCTTTTTTGGCTAAGTGAATGAGCAATATAAATATTAGTCAATTCTTTCAAATATGTTTAAGAGCATTCGCACCCGGTCAGCTAAACAAACCTTTTAGCAAAAATAACTAACACTGTAGCTACAAAACACCAAAAATCATCTCCCATCCGGTTGTGTATTGTAGCTCAAAATTTTACACAAGACTACAGTACTCGGTATCAATACCGAGTACTGTTGAAGAGGTAAATAATAAACCCCCTTATTTTATTCGACAGAAAGCACTCTCTCTTCTGCCTCGCACTTTCTCTCTCTCGGCAGAAAGCTCTCTCTCTCCCCTACCTCGCACTCTCACTTTCTCATAAACTCTCTTTCTCTCCCTTGCACTCACTAGTTCACCGCCGGCATGGTGGCTCTGTGGGTTTTTGTGGTGGACACCAGTTGGTTGTGGGTTTGTTCTGTGGGTTTGGGCGTGGGTTTTGGTGATGGTTTGTTGGTTGTGGCCGTGGGTGATGGGTGGTTTGGGTCGGCTTGGTTTGATTTTCTGTATTTATGGTGGATTTGTGGGTATGGGTTGAAGATTTGAGTTTGGTTGGGGTTTAATAATGGCTGTGGGTTTGTGCTGGATTGTGGGTATGGGTTGTCGGAGTGGGTTTGTGCTGGATTGTGGGTATGGGTTGCCGGTAGTGCTGTGGGTTTGTGGTGGCTGTGAATTTTTGTGTGATGGTGGTGGCTCCGTGGGTGAGTGATTTGTTGTTGGCGTGGGGTGCGGGTCACCGGCATGAGGTGTGGAGTATGGGTGTGGCTGTGTGGGTTGCCAGTATGTCTAGTTGAGGAAAGCGTGAGGAAAAAAAATTATGGATTTCTTAATATTTTAATAGGGAAGTAATGTAAAATAAAGAATAAGATGGGAGATGTTATGTAAAGTTGATAGGTAAAGTAGAAAAATGATGTTTTGAAGAGGTAAAATAGCTTAACTTTTTGCTATGGGATGTGAATGCTCTAATAGGAATAAGTACTCACTTCATTTCATGAAAGGAGAGGGATTTGAATTTGATTATACCGTATTAATACTGTGTGTAGCATATAGTTTTATGTGTTGCATTAATTACATTATATTAACTAAGATTAAAAGAGAAATTTTGAGTTCCACCGTTGGACAGGAGCTCGTTGATGAGATTGTTGTAGAAAATCACAGCTTTTGGGTTCACTCCTCCACTTACTTTGCCCTCTGCAGACAAAATTATAAAATAATTGAATTAAGATTTTTTACAGTTATTAAAGTAATTCCACCATATAAAGAAAAGAAGTTGGGTTCCAAAAACAAAGATATTCTTTTAGATTTGAGAGTACTATCATTGAATCCAACTGAGATCACATGCATAGAAAATGAATTTTGAACATTATTGAGTTAAGAGTAACGGTCATACTTGGGAGTAATCTAGACCATGAAATAGAGAATCTGAAGGAGTCCAAACCAATTTTTTTTACTAATTGTATGTCTTCCTGTAAAATTTCACAATAATTAATGACAAAAAAATAATAGTAACACAAAATCTTTCACAATTGCTGAAATGGTAGGTTGTGATTTGAGCAACATCAATTTCACATGTATTCACTACTAATATCACTCTTTATTAACACCACCTACATGTCACCTTAATTATTGCAAAAAAGATGATACAAAATCGTGTCATTGGATTTATTGTAAAACACAACATATATTAAACACCTTGTATTAGGCCATCTCCAGCAGTTCGTTATCTTTATCCCTATCTTTATCTCTAAAATTACACTTTTTAACAACTCTCTATTTTTTTTTTAAACAACTACTCCAACACTACTCTTTATCTTTATCTCTATTCTATTAAAAATTATTTTTTTATCACTACTTCCCACCAAAAATAACCAACTCCCACCCAAATCAATTTCTCATCACAGAACCAAACAAACAGATTTTTCACCAACCAACCAAAAATAACCAACTGTCAAATTAATTTCAGCCATTTTCTCACCACCAAACGGCACGGCTCCACCACCTGGCCGAGCTACTTCCGGTGACCCAACAACCACCCCAAGATTCAACCACCCCAGGCCTCGGCAAAGACCCAAACCCACCACCACAAAGACCCAACCCACCACCGCAAAGACCCAAACCCACCGAATAACAAACCCAAGACACCACGCACCCACCACGGCAAAGACCCAAACCCACCGAATCCCAAACCCAAGCCACCACCACCACGCACCCACCACGGCAAAGACCCAAACCCACCGAATACCCAAACCCAAGCCACCACCACCACGCACCCACCACGGCAAAGACCCAAACCCAAGCCACCACCACCACGCACCCACCACGACAAAGACCCAAACCCAAGCCACCACCACCACGCACCCACCACGGCAAAGACCCAACCAAGCCACCACCACCACGCACCCACCACGGCAAAGACCCAAACCCACCGAATCCCAAACCCAAGCCACCACCACCACGCACCCACCACGGCAAAGACCCAAACCCACCGAATACCCAAACCCAAGCCACATCAACAAACCCAAGCCACCACCGGTTTTGTGCCAACAAAAAACCCAAAAGGCCGAAAGAGCAAAGAGAGAAGAGAGAGCAGAGAAAGAGAGAAGAGAGAGCAGAGAGAAGAAGAGAGAGAAAAAATTGGAAGAAATGAGAGGAGAGAGAGAAATTTTCTAAAAATCAGTTGGTGGTACGGTCGGGTCAGGCAAAAAAAATTGATATTTTAATGTTTACCGCCTTTCAATGAAAGGGTTTTTTGTAAAATTTTTTAAAGATGAAGAGTAGTTTTAACCTGCTGGACCGGTTTTATCTATTTTTTCTTTATAAATAGATGAAGATGAAGGATAGCGGGTTGCAACATGAAATTTTTTGGCCATACCTTGAATGATAGACATCTTCTGCCAATCTCCGTTGCTACATCCGCAATTTTTCCTACAGACCAACATGAAATTTTTTTGAATCAAAACAAGAAAACTTTATTGTTATCACATAAAGGTCCTTTACAGGTTTATGAGTTTAATGTAATCAAATTATAATGAGGTTGTTATTGTGTTTTTAATGTTCATTATTATGGTTAACTTTTTCTGCGGGTGACACTGGTGACACAAATTGACGTGTGAACACCCTTAAATCTCTTTTTTCCATTAAATTGGTAGTAACAACAATTTTCTTACACAATACATGCAAATTCCAAAGCAAATAATAGTTTGTGGAAAAGTTTTGGGTGTGCTGAGCTTAGCAACGTAAGCTTGTTGGTGCGCCAGCTCCGAGACCCCACGCCCATGGATTTGTGGATAACCCCATCAACCATGGATTGGTAGGCATCTATCTTATGAAATTGTGATTAGTTTTGGAAAACTTTTGGGTGTCACTGTCACGAGTAGTTATTCTAGCCAAAAGGGTACGGACCATAACCTTTGTTGTTTCTGATTCAATTTGTTGAGAGTATTAGAAGTCAGTACTGTACGCAAAGAGAGAGTGGGGGAAAGAAAAAAGACCTGACTGTTCCTTGGTGAAAGAATCCCATATATTAAGTCCCTTTCCATCTTTGAATGCTGCTCCCTCGGACTGAGAAAGAAGAAAACCAAACAAACATATAAATGCTAGCATGTGTCATGTGTGCATACTTTTTTTGATCGTATGCTTATAAGACTTTTATAACATTGGACTAATTCCCATGACATATTTACCTGGTAAGCAGCTGATCCAGCTCCAAATATGAAACCAGAGGGAAAACTGGTGCGGTTGAAGGGAACGGAATAATGGGTCGGTGTTGCACCATGTGTGCTAGCCCAAAAGGCAGCTAAGGCCAGGAGAAATAGCAGCAATGGAGCTTTGATTGCCATGGCTAACTTAATACCTCTAAAGCTTCTACCTAGGCTTCTATATATATTGAATATTTTTATTTTTTTTAATTAAAATGGCAGAATTTTATTGATATAGCTAGCTGTATAATAGCTAGGAACAATCAATAGGGATAAACTAGCAAGATAGGACATGTCTCACCGATGGGGGTTAAAGTTAAATCTAATTTTTATTACATTGTAAATTTTCTTATATATAAATCAAAACCATTGAAATAAATTTATGAATAATAAAAGACAGAAATCTTTCAAATTTGATTTTAATTTGTAGAGTAAAATGATTAATTTTCTTATTTAAATTTGAATGAGGGAACGCCATGCATACATGAACAAAAATAACGCATCAATTTTTTATAGACTAAAAAACACTTGATCATTATTTTTCGCTTTATTATAACTTTTATAAGACATTGAATAATATCCTAAATTATTTTATCTATATAGGGGAAAAGAACCCATCAAAATAAAAAATAAAAATAGAAAAGTTACATAATTTCATCTATAGTTTGGAAGATAGTTTCAAATTAAACCTAGATATTAAAAAAATCAACTAAATCAATGAACTTTTGAAATTATGTCAATTTATCCCTCGATTAGTTAATTATAATCAAAACATATCTAGATACCAAAACACCTTTCATGTGAATCTCGCATAATATTTTGCCTTAGGATTTTAGTGTTGGTCAATTCCATGACAATGGTTGTAATCAAATATTAATTTTGGAGTGTATTTCAATTATATTGAGTGTTGGTCTTAAGTTGCCTTGAAGATCCCTCGAAGAGTTGAAGACTGAACAATTTCGCTTAACCAAAATTGAGTTTCTCTCTAGCCAAACAATAAAACAAAAATAACCAAAAAAGTACGTACTCGTTTGTCTCTTGCTTGAGTGAGCTAGTGTGCTGTAGAATCCTTCTTCTATTTGAACAAGGTTTTGTGCTAAACATTTTACCCTGCTTGTGTACCTATATAACAATTGTTTTGCACAAATTTTCTTATTGTGAATATTACTAATCTAGCGAGGAGTCCGGGGAGGAAATTCTCTTAGAAAATTTTAGAGGTTTAAGGCTACTATTAGACGCATTGCCTTCTTTACTCGTTGATGCTATTATCCCTGAGAATTAATAGTATTCGATACAGTTCTTGATTTTTATTATGTAAATATTCCAACAACTTTTTTACATATACTTATCATCGAGTTTGCTCTCAAATTTAGTAATTATTTATTTATTTTTAATTCGATAATTGGGAGAAGAGAATTAAACATTAGATATTTTCATTGAAAACTACAAAATTCCTGACGCTCTCAAATCTTTTTTAAAGAATTTAAATGTTGTCTTTTTCTTTCTAACCTACCAAATTATTTGAAGAAAATAATAACGAATATTAAAAATGTTACATAGTTGAAAATTTTAATTGATGAAATGATGTATATGTTATTGATTGTTAACAAAACATCATCATTTTATTAATTAACTTCCAAAGTCCACATATTTTCCTATCCATTTGTTTTATGAGGTGAGGTGTGCAACAATCTCGTGCTTTAGTGGCATTGCCGTCTTTACCCATTGTGGTAATTATATAATGATCAAAATAATAATAAAAAAAAAATAAAAAAAAAAAAGAGAGAATTGTCATTTCCATTCTATATTTTTATATTTTCGCACTAACTAATATGAAAATATAAAAAATAAATGTGAAAATATAAAAACTTGGTGTGAAAATTTCCACACCCTAATAAAAATGTTTTCTAAATGTCAATATATATCCCCAATCAAAAAGTCACATGTTTTCTAAATGTCAATATATATCCCCAATCAAAAAGCCACAAGTCACAAGTCACTTTGAAGTGACGTTACAGAAAGACTCTGGCAATACGTCAAAACATGAATCACTATAATTGTACTACAAATGCGGAAAAAATGAACCATAATTGTACTCTGCATGGCTGCTTGTGAGTGGTAACAGGGATAAGAGATTGAGATTCATGCATTTGGCATTAGATATAATACCTATCGAGTGGTGTAGAATAAAAATTAATTTTTTAATTTTTAATCTCAATTTAACTTCATTTAATAAAAAATTATTAAAAAATTTAAAAAATAAAAAATAAAAAAAGTGAAAAACTTATGAGAAAAAAATAAATTGCAACCCATGCAATATTTTTGAATATTGCATGGAGGATACTTTAAATACTTAAAATCTTATATATTCATTTTAAATTCACTAGATTAAATTTTGTATGGGAAGTTATATCCGCACCTTTTAACTACTTTTTGGTCTGATATTGAACATCAAAAGTTGTTATTTTTGTATTGGTGTAAAAATAATAATTTTTTTTTTGAAAATAACACCAACATTTTGTATCTAGTCATCTTATTTTAGTAATATTTTCATTTTAATCTTTATGTTTTATAACGTTTTTTCTTAGTTTTGATTTTTGGATATATGTTCATTTGATTCTTACTTTTTTTTTTTTTTTTTTTGAAATACTTCTCATCAAATATAACATATGTCTAAAAAACCAAAGATTAAAATGAAACATTATAAAACATAGGGACCAAAATGAAAACACCCCAAAATATAAGACCAAAAGTGTTTTTTTTTTTTTTTTCAAATAATAACATGATAAACTATAATTCACTCATTTTAAAATTGATAGATAAGATTTTAAGGTGAAATTATCTTTAAAACTCTAGAAAAATAGAAAAACAATTTGTTTTCCTTTTTCACAATGGTTGATTTGGTAAGTTGTGCAACATTCTCTTCTTAAAAAAAAAAAAGGGGTTGTGCAACAATCTGTGGAACTTGGACTACAAAACATTGTCCTAGAGGGTGATGCACAGAACCTCATTAGGTTAGGTTAGTGAGCCTTCGGGACACTATCCTGGCAAATGTGTTTGTGATTATACTACAAATTAATAAGTGTGGTACTTGCATTAATGCAGGGCTACCACTAGCTAATACACCTCATGAGGCAAATATTGCTGCCCATCTACTCACCCAGCATGTACGAGAGATAACGGACACTGTGCAATGGTCACGGGAGAGAAAGAACACCTTTCCTAGTGGCTTAACTCCCAAAAGACAGTATTTTGGCTTAATGGCCCATGCCTCCCTTTAAAATTTCTATCAATGATGTAAGGAGAATAGTAGGCATGGTGGGGTGTACCGAGTGTCGAGTACCAACACCAACACATGGCTAGGGCCCCCACCCTAAACAGAGTTTAAAGAGCATATGTATTTTGTGTGTAAATTTGCTTTAAGTCTTGCAACTTTTAATACTCTGTCAGGATCTTTTTTGTCCATAAAATTATTACGAAGATATATCTAATTTTTTAAAATAAAAACATTGGGATTTAGCCATTTAGGAATGCTATAGAAGCTACCAGATATAAAATTATAAATGGATTAAAAATTTCAAATCCAAAGGAAAATTCTTCTGTTCCACTAGCTGTGTTATTTTCGTATTATTGATACGAAAATATAAAAAATTCATACACAAATATTACATCATTTGTAAATAACAACAAATGGTATGGAAAAAACACCCATCTTTCTATTATATAATTTACTCTCAAAATTGTGCAACATGAGCAATGATTGACCACATTAAATATTGATGAATATTTGCTCAATCCGGTTTAAATGTTTAATTATATAAGTCTATCGAACTTACTAGCAAAAGTTTGCAACATGAGCGATTATTGACGCATATGGAATGTCATTACCTCTGCAAACTCTAATCCTCTGCAAACTCTAATCACATCCAAAACCTATAAGGAGTTTTATGGGTGTGCCAACTAACCCCATGATATAATAAATATTTGTTTGTGGTTCACACGGGAAGGTGTGGAGTGTCAAATGAGACTATTTTTAATCAATAGTAGCATTTTTTTTTCTTTTTTTTTTTATGAATAATAGTACTCTTTGTTGGTCCAAAAGAATGATGAAAATATTCTGTGAGAATGATCACATAGAGAGGAATCGTTTGAAGTAATTATCTCATGGATGACTATATGCAACAATCCCCATACCATATGGGGCTCATAGGTGTGTGTAGCCCATGCACTAACTATGAGAGAGTAGTGGTTGCATACTATGGATGCAATACTTAGTTCAAAAAATCAAAAAATAAAAGAGTAAAAAGCAAGTTTATAAGTTTTATATTTAAGAATTGAAATTAAAAACGAATATTTCAATTTTCAATCTCAACTCTTGAAAAAGCATTCCACCAGATCTCAATCCGCATACAACTGCACTATAAGATCATTTTCACATTTCATAAAGGTACACTATATTATGGTGTGATCACTCCATGCACTAACATATCTCACTTGAACACACCATAACTTAGATGGTTTGGTGTAGTTAGCATGATACCTTAGTACCAACATATTGCTCCATGCTAACTCTTATATGTGATAAGACATAGTTCAACATTAGCGAGTGACTTGGCTACACATTTTTAGATTCTAAAGTTTTAGCACTTTGCTTTGCTTCTTGTTCTTTTTACTGAGTCAGGAGAGATGCAAATCCATGGCCCATGTATTAGCCAAGTTTGCATCTTCTTCTTGTTCCCCTTTTTGTTGTTTAAGGACGTTTTTCCTCCCCATGTCATAAAGGCTTGGAATTGGGACGTTCTGTCTATTTCTTATTAATGTGCACGCTTTGTCACTAAAAAAAAAAACCGCATCCCTATTCATGCACCACTTGTCACTAGTAGAACATTTCAGATGACTTCCAATTCATTATCTCTTTTAAGTAAACAACATCAGTCCTTGGTCCCAAAGTGGAACCGTGGCTAGGAACATAGTCCACACCCAATGCCATCACCGATGACTTTAGCCAAACACATTTGTTCATGTGCCACCTACATCGAATGTTCTGTTGAATATTTCCTTCCAAGCTATTTACCCTAAAAAATTTCCTCAACGACTTGATCAGCATCTTCTTGGACTATACATGCATAGATATCACTCAACTTTAACACAATGCGTATTAGTGAACTTGTTATCTATGTAAGTCTTTTGTTTCCTCATAAGTGTTTTTTCTTTTTTTGCCTTTAATCGACTAATTATGTTCCACAGGTAAAAGTCGCATAGTTACATTCATCCAAAGTGTCTCGAGATCCTTTCGTCTATTCAACCAACCATGAATACTAGGTGTTTATAAGTTTCATTCTTACATGTTCTTTGAATTATTCAAAGACAATCCCTTAGTCATAGGGTAGTATGACCACAAGGGCAGTAATCTATAAGTAATTATTTTTTCTCTCTCTCTAAAAGTGTTTTTAGTAAGGTTGTACACATTTCAGTACAGTTGGTGGAACTCGTCATTTTTGCACCGAACCACCAATTCCCCAACCCAACCGCACCGCACCGCTGAGTTAGTCCTGGCTGATCGCTATTAGGAGTGATACATAAAGACCCAATCTATTAAGACTTTAATTGTAAGAGCTATGTGGTGAACCTTTATTTTTCAGAAGTTCACATCAAATAACCATGGATAACTAACTCTTTTATGGAAGAAGTTTATAAAGAGACTATTACAAAGGGAGTTCCTAGCCTAGCGTTTTGAATAAACTTGTGTTTCCATCAAAATATTTTTACAATAAAACTACAGACACAACATTTTCACAATAATACTGATATGTCAAGTTGTGAATAATAAATAATCAAGTAATATCAGTGATGGGTCCATATGAGAATTAATAAATATCTGTCAACTCAGTATTATTGTGAAATTGTTGTGAAAATGTTACCTTTAGCATTGCTTATATTTTTATAAAGGTAGGCCAGAGGTTAAAATTTGTGTTTCCGTTTCTCATCAATTTAGATTTTTAGTATAAGTGGAAGTTTTTAATATATATACATAACAATTAAAATGTAATATAGAATAAAATGAAAGCTTAATAGGTCTTTTCCTTATAAAACTAATTTCTAAACATGACCGAGTTTGGATAAAGAAGATAATCTCTCCTTATATAAACAAGTCTCTCTACTTAAGACATGGGCATTAACTTAGAGATGAACATACAGAACAGATAATCTCTCCAATGAACAAGACGAATTTTGGAGAATGAAGATATAGCTCTCCTTATTAGCATTTTACACACACATGCACAGTAGTGGTCTATTTTAGGAGGAACATCTTAAACCAATAGGCAGAGTATTTGAGGTATCTTTTCAAGTTGTTCTTAAAATCAATGTAAGTAAGGCCAAATCGAACAGTGTAACCAGAATTCCACTCAAAATCGTCCAAGAAAGACCATATGTAGTATCCCTTCACGTTGACGCCCTCCCTGCCAAAATCACACTATTAGTCTTTGCACTTGATAATACACATGTAATAAAATTTGTAATATTTTTAGCATCAACAAATTTGTAGTAAATTTATAAGGTGACTGGTATATATATATATATTTTTGGTTCTTAGGTATTTAAGGAAAAAATAACTGGGCATTATTTTCATCAAAACTCACTTGATAGCTTTTAAAATATATGATAAATGTCCATAATGGTATCTTATCCTCAAACTATCTTTGAGAGCATCTTTGACTGGCAAAGAGATATTATTTGCATCAGCCATTCCTGCAAACGAAGAGTATAACATGTTAGATTAGTAATATTAGCTAAGACACTGCTCAATGTTGCGAAAAAAAGAAGAAGAGGGAAATTATTGTACCATTCTCTGTTATGAATATTTCTGGATTGTTGTAATTTTTCTTTATATATAATAGAAACTCTCGAATCCCCTTAGGATAGATGAAAAGCCAGCTCACAGCAGTCTGCAAAAGCATTTGCACCATAATCATTAGGTAAAAGACATAGAACAAGATTCAATTTTTATATGAAAGGAAGAAAGTCAATTTCTCAATTAAGATTTCATTTCTTGAATCTTATCATGTACAAAGTATCACTTCATTTAAAATTTTAAATAACGTGACATTGAATGCATCCTTAAATTAGTAGTATTCAAAATGGAGATGCAACATGACACCAAAAAACACACTTGCAAAGAGAGAGAGAGAGAGAGAATAATATGTACCGGTGTACCAATAGGGATCCCATTTTTATCAGCTGTGGAGCAAAGTAAATTATGTATTAAGCTTATAAAATATATAATCAATTAATCATTGCATCACAAAGAAAAAAAAAATAAATAAATAAATAAAAAATAAAAAATAAAAAATAAAAAAGGTTATAATTATTTTTCTGCATACTAGTGAGAGTGGCTTCTCTATCTGTGTCATAACTAATGTTGACACCGTTGGATGAAGGAGCGCTTTCTGCATAATTTGAAGTGTAGTAATTTACACTAAAAAAATCGAAGGACCCTTTTAGTAACTTAGATTGAGCTTCAGTGTATTTGGAAAGTCCTTTGGCCACAGTAACTATCATGCTTTCGGGATAGTCACCAAATGTGATCGGATTTGCAAACCTATACAAATTGTGGATGATATATACATTCACATATAACAGAGTTAAATTATTGTGATAATGTATGTTTTTCAAGTAAAACTAGGTTAAGATTTTATTTTTTGGATTACAAAGATGTTGGGTTCCAACCACAATAATCTTCTCTTAGATTTAAGAGTACTATCATCAAACCCAATTGAGATTGCATGTGTAGACAATGAATCTTGAACATTGACTCCAGATCGAGTAAAGGTCTTACTTGGGAACAATCTAGACCATGAGATGGAGAATCTGAAGGAGTCCAAACCAATCCTTTTCAATAATTGTATGTCTTCCTGTAACATTTCGTAGTAATTAATAACCAAAAAAAAATAGTAGTAAACAAAATTTTTCACAATTACTGAAGTCGTAGTTGAGATTTGAGCAACATCAATTTCACATCTACCCATTACTGACATCACATTTATTAGCACCACAATATGTCAACCTTAAATCTTGTGAAAAAAAAAAGATATAAAAAATTGTGTTATTAGATTTATTGTAAAAAGACAACAGATAAACACCTTATATTAGTGGTCCTTATTTTATTTTATTTTTTTGGTCATACCTTGTAACGATGATAGACGTCTTCTGCCACATCTACGTTGCCACCACCCTCAATTTTCCCTGAAGGCCAACGTGAAATTTCTCAAATGATCAAAATAGGAAAAATTTATTGTGATCACATAAAGGTCCTCTACAGATTTATGAAAATTCTAATGAGTTTGTTATTGTATTTTTAATCCATCGGTCAAAAGTAGGTGAGGAAGTTCCCAACGGGGAAGGCATTAGGTCAAGCGAAAGATTGATACAAAACCTGAACCAACTTGTATCACCTTAGATTATATGGATTGATTATGTGTGTTGTACAAACATGTACTTAAGTCTCACATCATGTATTTATTCGATTAAATTAGGTTATATATAAGTTATTGCGAGGAACCTTGAATAAAACTTGACTAGTTATTTTTAAGTATGGTGCAGATATGACTAGTATTTTCCTTGGACACCCTTAAATCTCTTTTACCTATACAATTGCTAGTAATGTCAATTTTCATACACTATACATGCAAGTCACATGGAACTATTGTCTGTGGAAAAGTCTTGGGTGTCATGAGTACTGATTTTAGCCAAAAGGATGGACAACGTTCTTTGTTCTTTCTGATTCAATTTGTTGAGAGTATTAGAAGTCCGTGCCTTTTATTAAACACACTCACCCACATACGCACAAAGAGAGAAAGAGAGACCTGACTGTTTCCTGGTGAAAGTATCCCATATACTAGGTCCCTTACCATCTATGTATGCTGCTCCTTCCGTCTGATAAAAGAGAAAACCAAACAAACATTAAAATGCTAGCATGTGTGCATACTTTTGTGACTCTTTTTTAGCATGTATAACTCTTAGAGCACCGGCATATTTTACCTGATAAGCAGCTGAACCAACTCCAAATATGAAACCAGGAGGAAAACTGGTGCGGTTGAAGGGAATGGAATAATGGGTCGGTTTTGCACCTTGTGTGCTAGTCCAAAAGGCAGCTAAGGCCAGGAGACACGGCAGGAAAGGAGCTTGAATTGTCATGGCTAACTAAATATGCTATGCTGAAAAGTGAACGGTACTACCTATTCCAAACTCAAAAAACTTAATTGAAAATATGTCCAAGTTTAGAATTTTTATAATTTCACATAATATATTTTTTTTCCCGAGGGGGAGTGGTTCTAACTTCGAAGAGAACGAAAGAGGAAATTAAAAAGTTGAATAAATGACCTCCGTAAGCATTGGTGCTATCCCTGCAAATTAATATATGGGTACACTTCTTAATTTTTTAATATGTATATATCCCAATAAGGTTTTTTTTTTTTTTTCTTTTTCACATTGTTGTCATCGAGCTTGCTCTCAAATCTCATTTAAGGAGTTTAAATGTTGTCTTCTTCTTCTAACCTACCAAATTATTTGAAGAAAATAATAATGAACATTAAAAATGTTATATAGTTGATTTTTAAAATTTTAAGTGATGAAATGATCATAGTTAGTAATACACATGACGAAATATATATGGTATGGAATACGTACGCATTTCATTCCTTTTAGGAAAAATTCTCTAAGAATAATAAGAGTGGAAGCTGAAGTAAGCATATCGACATAAAGTACATAAGCGTGTCCTTTGAGCGTACAAGTATTGAGCTAATGATCGATGTAAAATATAACAAAATGAAAGCTTAATAGGTCTTTTTCTTATTAAGATTAATGTCTAAACATGATAGAGTTTGAATACAAAAGATTTTCTCTCCTTATATAAAGAAGTCTTTCTACTTAAAACATAGGCATTAACTTAGAGATTAACATACAAAACAGAATAATCTCCAACAAACAAGATGGAGTTTGGAGAAAGAGGATATAGCTCTCCTTATTAGCATCACTCATACACAGTAGTGATTTATTTTAGGAGGAACATCTTGAACCAATAGGCAGAGTATTTGAGGTATCTTTTCAAGTTGTTCTTAAAATCAATGTAAGTAAGGCCAAACCGAACAGTGTAACCAGCATCCCACTCGAAATCGTCCAAGAAAGACCATACATAGTATCCCTTCACATTGACACCCTCCCTGCCAAAAACTCTCTATTAGTCTTATTATGTCCCTTTTATTTTTATTTTTATTTTTGCTTTCTTTGGTATTCAAGGGAAAAAATAAAAGGAAATTATTTTCATAACACTCACTTGATAGCTTTCAAAAGATATGATAAATGTCCATAATGGTATCTTATCCGCAAACTATCTTTGAGAGCATCTTGAATTGGCAAAGAGCTATTATTTGCATCAGCCATTCCTACAAACGAAGAGTACAATAAATTACGTTAGTAATATTAGTTTTTTTTTTTTTATTAAAACGACAGAAATTTATTAATGATTAAAGAAAATATTTACAAGTTATCATATATAGTGGAGGTGATAGGGTAACACACCACTCAAATTACAAAAAAAAATAATAATAATAATAACTAGAGGGAAATTGTTGTACCATTTTCTGTTATGTATAGTACTGGATTGTTGTAATTTTTTTTTATATATAGTAGAAGCTCTCGAAGCCCCTGAGGGTAGATGAAAAGCCAGCTCAATGGAGTCTGCAAAACCATTTACACTATAATCATAAAATGGCATACATGCAACATGACACAAAAATACATATGTGCATGCACAAGGAGAGAGAGAGAGAGATGAAGAAGAAGAATATGTACCGGTGTACCGATAGGAACCCCATTTTTATCAGCTGTGAAGCAAAGCACTTGTATTAAACTGATGAAGCAATATAATCATTGAATGGTAAAGAAAATAAAAAGTTTATTATTATTATTTTGCATACTAGTGAGAGTGGTTGCTCTATCGGTGACGTAAGTAACGTTGACACCGTTGGCTAAGGGAGCGCTTTCTGCATAATTTGAAGTGTAGTAATTTACACTAAGAAAATCGATGGACCCTTTTAGCAACTTGGATTGAGCGTCGGTGAATTTGGGTAGCCGGTTGTTTACTACAACTTTCATGCTCTCAGGATAGTCACCAAATGTGATTGGATGGGCAAACCTATTCAAATAGTGAATGATATTTCAATCTCTTTTTTTGAATATAGCATATTAAGATATAATGGAATTTTTTCACCTAAAAAGAACAATTTAGATGCCTTCAAGAAAAGTTATGAAAATTGAAATATGGTAGAAAAGCAATAATTATGTAGATTCCATATTCATGCGAGACCCACACAACAAAAACCATATATATCTGATACATAAGATTCCTTCTTCTGATTTTTTCATGTAAAAAGAACAATTTAGATGCCTTCAAAAAAGTTTGAAAATTGAAATATGGTAAAAAAGCAATAATTATGAGTTCCATATTCTCAGACCAACAACAAAAACTATATATATTTGATACATAAGATTCCTTCTTCCGGAAACGGTGGGAGACCAAAATTTATATTAGAGTACTCACCAACCAAAGAAGAAATCAAGAGCTCTAGAGGCAGCCTTTATGCTGGCAGAAGTCTGGTATTTTGGCATAAACCAATGAGTCACTATAGTAATCCCAATTTCCCCCTTTTGGTATGGCTGCACCCATATTAAATTCAATCACAATTTTCGAACATCACATAATTAGCACTAAAACATTATTAGTGGAAATGTAATATATGTTTTCTTCAAAATGGAATATTATAATCCTTCTTATTTAATTTCTTTGTACTTTTTGGCATTTGTCAAGAAAAAAAAAAAAAAAATACAAACCTTGTATTTGTCCCTATACAATTTCACGGCAGATGCATGAGCAAGAAGCAAGTGGTGAGCAACAATGTAGGGTTCTGTAGCAGAGTTACCGGCAGTACAATTTCCAGCATAGCTAGAACATCGCCCCGGTGCAAAAGTACCGCTGCTGTAACCATAAATGGTCCATCCATTTGGTTCATTCATTGTGACCCAATGCTTGACTCGATCTCCAAATGTTTTGAAGCAAAAATTCACATAACCTACATAATCCTCCCTATTGATAAAACCGGATGGTTATTAATATATTATTAATATGGCACAACCTTAATTTTGAGCTTTGCAATGTATATATTTTGTCCAAGACTTACACTATATTAGGGCTTAAGAATCCACCATACTCGTCTTGAAGTGCAAGTGGAGTATCAAAATGGAGCAAAGTCACAAAGGGCTTTATACCTGCCCACAATGTGAAATTGAAGTTTAGAGATGGTGATATCTAAAAATGGTAAACATTGCACTATATATATATATATATTTCAAATCATTTTGTAAAAACCATTGAAGGTCATAATCAATTAATACCTTCTTATTTATTTTTTTCTTCCTTTTTTGGCTAAGTGAATGAGCAATATAAATATTAGCCAATTCTTTCAAATATGTTTAATAGGAATAAGTACTCACTTCATTTCATGAAAGGAGAGGGATTTGAATTTGATTATACCGTATTAATACTGTGTGTAGCATATAGTTTTATTTGTTGCATTAATTACATTATATTAACTAAGATTAAAAGATAAATTACATTATATTTGTTGTATTAATTACATTATATTAACTAAGATTAAAAGATAAATTACATTATATTTGTTGCATTAATTACATTATATTAACTAAGATTAAAAGAGAAATTTTGAGTTCCACCGTTGGACAGGAGCTCGTTGATGAGATTGTTGTAGAAAATCACAGCTTTTGGGTTCACTCCTCCACTTACTTTGCCCTCTGCAGACAAAATTATAAAACAATTGAATTAAGATTCTTTACAGTTATTAAAGTAATTCCACCATATAAAGAAAAGAAGTTGGGTTCCAAAAACAAAAATATTCTTTTAGATTTGAGAGTACTATCATTGAATCCAACTGAGATCACATGCATAGAAAATGAATTTTGAACATTATTGAGTTCAGAGTATCGGTCATACTTGGGAGTAATCTGGACCATGAGATAGAGAATCTGAAGGAGTCTAAACCAATTTTTTTCACTAATTGTATGTCTTCCTGTAAAATTTCACAACAATTAATGACAAAAAAATAGTAGTAACGCAAAATCTTTCACAATTGCTGAAATAGTAGGTTATGATTTAAGTAACATCAATTTCACATGTACCCACTACTAACATCACTCTTTATTAACACCAACTACATGTCACCTTAATTATTGCTAAAAAGATGATACAAAATCATGTCATTGGATTTATTGTAAAAGACAACATATATTAAACACCTAGTGTTCATTGAATTTTTTGGCCATACCTTGTAACGATGATAGATATCTTCTGCCACATCTCCGTTGCTACCATCCGCAATTTTTCCTACAGACCAACACGAAATTTTTTTGAATCAAAACAAGAAAACTTTATTGTTATCACATAAAGGTCCTTTACAGGTTTATGAGTTTAATGTAATCAAATTATAATGAGGTTGTTATTGTGTTTTTAATGTTCATTATTATGGTTAACTTTTTCTGCGGGTGACACTGGTGACACAAATTGACGTGTGAACACCCTTAAATCTCTTTTTTCCATTAAATTGGTAGTAACAACAATTTTCTTACACAATACATGCAAATCCCAAGCAAATAATAGTTTGTGGAAAAGTTTTGGGTGTGCTGAGCTTAGCAACGTAAGCTTGTTGATACCAAAATTTGTTGGCAATTGCGGAAGCAGAAACATACACAATAGATTGAAATCTTTTTTTGATGTAGAGCTACTGCTCCTACAAATTTAGGACTGAATTTTTCTATACTGCATAAAGCTTTACAGCCCATTCTAGGATACAAACAACTTGGCCTATTATCACTTTGGATAACCCCATCCACTAGAAATTTCTTTATTAAATTACAAATTAATTTTCAACAGGTGCGCCAGCTCCGAGACCCCACACCCATGGATTTGTGGATAACCCCATCCACCACTGGCATCTATCTTATGAAATTGTGATTTGTTTTGGAAAACTTTTGGGTGTCACTGTCACGAGTAGTTATTCTAGCCAAAAGGGTATGGACCATAACCTTTGTTGTTTCTGATTCAATTTGTTGAGAGTATTAGAAGTCAGTACTGTACGCAAAGAGAGAGTGGGGGAAAGAAAAAAGACCTGACTGTTCCCTGGTGAAAGAATCCCATATATTAAGTCCCTTTCCATCTTTGAATGCTGCTCCCTCGGACTGTGAAAGGAGAAAACCAAACAAACATATAAATGCTAGCATGTGTCATGTGTGCATACTTTTTTTGATCGTATGCTTATAAGACTTTTATAACATTGGACTAATTCCCATGACATATTTACCTGGTAAGCAGCTGATCCAGCTCCAAATATGAAACCAGAGGGAAAACTGGTGCGGTTGAAGGGAACGGAATAATGGGTCGGTGTTGCACCATGTGTGCTAGTCCAAAAGGCAGCTAAGGCCAGGAGAAATAGCAGCAAAGGAGCTTTGATTGCCATGGCTAACTTAATACCTCTAAAGCTTCTACCTAGGCTTCTATATATATTGAATATTTTTAATTTTTTTAATTAAAATGGCAGAATTTTATTGATATAGCTAGCTGTATACTGTTTTATCAACAAAAAAAAAAAAATAGCTAGTTATATACTGGCTAGGAACAATCAATAGGGATAAACTAGCAAGATAGGACATGTCTCATCGATGGGGGTTAAAGTTAAATCCAATTTTTACTACATTGTAAATTTTCTTATATATAAATCAAAACCATTGAAATAAATTTATGAATAATAAAAGACAGAAATCTTTCAAATTTGATTTTAATTTGTAGAGTAAAATGATTAATTTTCTTATTTAAATTTGAAATGAGGGAACGCCATGCATACATGAACAAAAATAGCGCATCAATTTTTTATAGACTAAAAAACACTTGATCAGTATTTTTTATTGTACTACAAATGCGGAAAGTCTTATGTCCCACCAGAATTAAAAAAAAAGTTGTGACCAGTTGTGTAGTTATCATTTACAATAAATGACATAAATGTTACAAAATATGACAGACTGCTTATAAGAATAAACTAAAAATTACTAATATCAACCAATATTATACGACAGTAAAATAAAATATTATCAAAACTTTCGATCTCCTTACAACACTTATAACAATTTTTACCTTAATATACTTATTCACTTATTTTTATGAGAATGAGTAACTTATTGACACATATCTATATAAGTTTTACCGTACTAAAGAGTATTAATCCAAAATACGAGAGAAAATTATAAATTTTGAAAATTATTTAAATATTTTATGAAAAGTTTTATAAATATTTACTTAATTATTACTAACAATCACAAAGGTCTAGTATTTACAGAAACTAACTAAAATAATAGATTATAACACACTAATTACAATAATCATAAAACACATTACGAATTCAGATCCAAGGATTAAGATTCAGCCGTGAGATCGAAGGACCAAAAATGGCTGACGGGACCCTCCCTCTCCTTGGGACCTAAGTCCTCAAATGTAGTCATAATTAACCATAATTGTACTCTGCATGGCTGCATGTGAGTGGTGACAGGGATAAGGATACTTTAGATACTCAAAATCTTATATATTCATTTTAAATTCAGTAGATTAAATTTTGTATGGGAAGTTATATCCGCACCTTTTAACTACTTTTTGGTGTGATATTAAACATCAAAAGTTGTTATTTTTGCATGGGTGTAAAAATAACAATTTTTTATTTGAAAATAACACCAATCTTTTGTAGCTAGTCATCATATTTTAATGGTGTTTTCATTTTAATCTTTATGTTTTATATCGTTTTATCTTAGTTTTGATTTTTGGATATATGTTCATTTGATTCTTACTCTTTTTTTTTTTTTTTTTGAATCTTCTTCATCAATATAACATATGTAAAAACCAAGATAAAATGAAACTTATAAAACATAGGGACCAAAATGAAAACACCCCAAAATATAAGGACCAAAGTTTTTTTTTTTTTCAAATAATAACATGATAAACTATAATTCACTCATTTTAAAATCGATAGATAAGATTTTAAGGTGAAATTATCTTTAAAACTCTAGAAAAATAGAAAAACAATTTGTTTTCCTTTTTCACAATGGTTGATTTGGTAAGTTGTGCAACATCCTCTTCTTAAAAAAAAAAAAAAATTAAGTTGTGCAACAATCTATGGACCTTGGACTACAAAACATTGTCCTAGAGGGTGATGCACAGAGCCTCATTCCTGGCAAATGTGTGTGTGATTATACTACAAATTAAGTGTGGTACTTGCATTAATGCAGGGCTTCACAGTTCACACATGCTAGCTACCACTAGCTATACACCTCGTGAGGCAAATACTGCTGCCCATCTACTCGCCCAGCATGATAACGGACACTGTGCAATGGTCATGGGAGAGAAAGACTGTATTTCGACTTAATGGCCCATGCCTCCCTTCTAGGTTTTTTCTCATCAGGTAATTTTTATTAGTACTAATCATTTATAACATGTCATTTTAAACGTTATGAGCTGAGAGATTTGTAACATAATTGATACATTTTGATATTTATAACAAATATATTCAGTATTCAAATACCCTCACTTTAATTATTGAATTATAAAAAATAAAAACTCATCAAAATGATATGATTATTTATGGCTAAACTTAGTACTGTTCTTTTTTCTTTTTCTTTTAATTTCTAAAAAGGTATAGGCATGGTAGGACCCGGACTTATTTTAGCCATGTGATGTATTATCTTGAAATTTAAAATTTCTGTCATTGTGTAAGGAGAATAGTAGGCATGGTCGGGTGTACCGAGTGGCAAGTACCAATACCAACACATGGCTAGGCCCCCCACCCTAAACAGAGTTTAAAGAGATGCGTATTTTGTGTACAAATTTGCTGTAAGTCTTGCAACTTTTAATACTCTGTCAGGATCTTTCTTGTCCCTAATAATACGAAGATATTTCTAATTAAAAAAAAAAAATTGGGATTTAGGAATGCTATAGAAGCTGCAAGATATAAAATTATAAATGGATTAAAAATTTCAAATCCAAAGGAAAATTCTTCTATACCACTAGCCAAGGTTATTAAAATCCCGATTCGAATCTTAAAATCTTACGATTTTACGATTCAATATTATGAAAACGATTCGAATCTTAACTGAATCTTAAATGTGGTAGAATCTTAATAGAATCCCGATTTGAATCTTAGAATCTTTAGAATCCCGATTTGCTTCCGATTCTATACGATTCTACTGCACAAGGTTTATTCGGATTTTTTGAGTTTTTTTTTTTTGGGCCTCCAATGAAAATTTAGCTTGTATTGGGCTGATTTTTACTTTTTAGTATGTTAGTAGCCTGCCCCCTTTTTTTTTTTTGATAAAAAGTAGCCCGCCCTTTTTTTTTTTTTTTTTAATAAGAGAAGCCTGCCCATTTTTCTTTGGAGGATATCTCTTCAGATGATGAGTGGATAGCTACAAAAGAGAGTCCAAATGAACCAAATGAAAAATGGCCAAGTGTCTTTCATAGGGATGCTCAAGAGGAAGATGAAAATGGTAAGTAGGTTTTAAATCTTGTGAGTTATGACTTATGACTTCCTTATTAGATCTTTATAAAATTTTGAATACAATTTGTTTTTGTTCTTTTTTGCTAGGTGATAAAGATAAAGAAATTCATAATCTTAGTGATTGTGAACTTGAAAATGAAGTAAGAGATTTTGATGATTTTCCCATAGATGATTTAGATGGAAGCAACGACATTTATGGTGAAGGTCTCCCATTAGAGGACAACATTCATCCAATCAATGATAATCTTGGTTTTTAGATCTTAATTATTCACATTGAATAATAAGTAATGTGTTACTTTTGTCACAAAATCACCATTGTGAAAAATGGCTGGGAAATATTTTGATTTATGTAGTGTTATTATTTGGAACATTATGTATCTTTGTTGTTATGTGGTATTAAAACTTGGAACTTGAAAGTTTGAAGTTTGAAATTTGTCATTGGCTAAAATACACTATTGGTCCCTAAAGTTCACACATTGAGCACTTTTGGTCCTTGAAGTTTGAAATGAGCGCTATTAGTCCCTAACATTTCAAAAATGAGCGTTATTGATCCTTCCATCCAATTCTGTTAGTTTAATTGCCTAATTGGTTAACGGAATGATGATGTCACATTTTATTAATGATGTGGCGCAATATTTTTTATTTAAAAATTACACATAATCAAAATAACATGAGCTAACTCGGATAAATTCATAACCCATAAAACTGACCCACCTCAGTAGAGCCTGCCTAAACCCATAAATCCTTAAATCGGTTTTCTATATTCCCCAACCCAAAAATCTCCAAACCAGAGATTGAAACTCTCAATGTTTCTTATCTTGTACTTGACATGTAATTAAGTCCTTTGTTGATAAGGTCTAATTAAGTAGTCCTATGCAGCATCATCTTTGAAGCTTCACGTCTATTGGACCATTAATCAATATCTCCAGAATCTCTCTCTCTCTCTCTCTAAACTTCAACATCATTTGAATTTTCATTTGAAAGGAACAAAGGCTTTGTTTAATTAAATGCAAACTACAACAAGAAAGCCATAGAGATATCTTATTCGCCTGTAGTGAATGTTAGAAAGATGGAAGATGGTGATGGTGATGGCGATGCGATGGCGGCAGTCTAATTAAGCAGTCCTATGTAGTATCATCTTTGAAGCTTCACATCTATTGGACCATTAATCAAAATCTCCAAAATATCTCTCTCTCTCTCCAAACTTCAACATCATTTGAATTTTCGTTTGAAAGGAACAAAGGTTTCGTTTAATTAAATGCAAACTACAACAGGAAAGCCATAGAGATATTTTATTCGCCTGTAGTGAATGTTAGAAAGATGGAAGATGGTGATGGTGATGGAGATGGAGATGGAGATGGCGATGGTGATGGCGGCGGTCTAATTAAGCAGTCCTATGCAGCATCATCTTTGAAGCTTCACGTCTATTGGACAATTAATCAAAATCTCCAAAATATCTCTCTCTCTAAACTTCAACATCATTTGAATTTTCGTTTGAAAGAAACAAAGGTTTTGTTTAATTAAATGCAAACTACAACAGGAAAGCCATAGAGATATTTTATTCGCCTGTAGTGAATGTTAGAAAGATGGAAGATGATGATGGTGATGGTGATGGTGATGGCGATGGTGATGGCGGCAATGGTGGAGATGGCTTAAGCGTTATTAGTGGCAGCACTCATGGCTGTTTGTGAGTTTCAATCTTTCATTTGGAGATTTTCTAGGTTTGGGGAAAATAATAGTAAATTGATTTGGGGATTTATGGATTCGGGCGGGACTGTAGGCATCTGGGTTATGAATTAATCCAGGTTAGCTTATGGGTATTTTGATTATGTGTAATTTTTATTTAAAAAATATTGTGCCACATCATTAAAAAAATGTTACATCATTCTTCTGTTAGCCACATAGATAATTAAACTAACGGATTTTGATGGAAGGATCAATAACGCTCATTTTTGAAACTTTAGGGACTAATAGCCCTCATTTCAAACTTCAGGGACCAAAAGCGCTCAACGTGTAAACTTTAAGGACCAACAGTGTATTTTAGCCTTTGTCATTTGGTATTTAGTAGTTGATGACTTATTGCATTTTATAAATTTTATGTCAAAACTTATTTATTTTTCAATGATTCTTTAACCTATGTTATGAATTATAATTATTTATATATTTTTTATTTTCGGAAAGTAGAATCTTACGATTCACGATTCGATTCTACGATTCGATTCGCGAAACCCTCCCAACGATTCAAGGTAGAATCCCGATTTTAATTACCTTGCCATTAGCTGTGTTATTTTCGTATTATTAATAAGAAAATATAAAAAAAATCATACACAAATATTACATCATTTGTAAATAACAACAAATGATACGTAAAAAAACACCAATATTTCTATTATATAATTTACTAGCAAAATTGTGCAACATGAGCAATGATTGACCACATTAAATATTGATGAATATTTCCTCAATCCGGTTTAAATGTTTAATTATATAAGTATATCGAACTTACTAGCAAAATTTTGCAACATGAGCGATTATTGACGCATGTGGAATGTCATTACCTCTGCAAACTCTAATCACATCCAAAACCTATCAGGAGTTTTATGGGTGTGCCAACTAACCCCATGATATAATAAGTATTTGTTTGTGGTTCACACGGGAAGGTGTGGAGGGTCAAATGAGACATTTTTAATCAATAATAGCCTTTGTTTTTTTATGAATAATAGTACTCTTTGTTGGTCCAAAAGAATGATGAAAATATTCTGTGAGAATGATCACATAGAGAGGAATCGTTTGAAGTAATTATCTCACGGATGACTATATGCAACAATCCCCATACCATATGGGGCTCATAGGTGTGTGTAGCCCATGCACTAACTATGAGAAAGTAGTGGTTGCATACTATGGATGCAATACTTAGTTCAAAAAATCAAAAAATAAAAGAGTAAAAAGCAAGTTTTATAAGTTTTTTATTTAAGAACTGAAATTAAAAACAAATATTTCAATTTTCAATCTCAACTCTTGAAAAAGCATTCCACCAGATTTCAATCTGCATACAACTGCACTATAAGATCATTTTCGCATTTCATAAAATACACTATATTATGGTGTGATCACTCCATGTACTAACATATCCCACTTGAACACACCATAACTTAGATGGTTTGGTGTAGTTAGCATGATACCTTAGTACCAACATATTGCTCCATGCTAACTCTTATATGTGATAAGACATAGTTCAACATTAGCGAGTGACTTGGCTACACATTTTTAGATTCTAAAGTTTTAGCACTTTGCTTTGCTTCTTGTTCTTTTTGCTGAGTCAGGAGAGATGCAAATCCATGGCCCATGTATTAGCCAAGTTTGCATCTTCTTCTTGTTCCCCTTTTTGTTGTTTTAAGGACACTTTTCCTCCCCATGTCATAGAGGTTTGGAATTGGGACATTTTGTCTGTTTCCTATTAATGTGCACGCTTTGTCACTAAAAAGAAAAACCGCATCCCTATTCATGCACCACTTGTCACTAGTAGAACATTTTAGATGACTTCCAATTCAATCTCTTTCAAGCAAACGACATCGGCCCTTGCTCCTAAAGTGGAACCGTGGCTAGGAACATAGTCTACACCCAATGTCATCACCTATGACTTTAGCCAAACACATTTGTTCGTGTGCCACCTATATCAAATGTTTTGTTGAATATTTCCTTCCAAGCTATGTACCCTAAAAATTTTCCTCAACGACTCGATCAGCATCTTCTTGCACTATACATGCATAGATATCACTCAACTTTAACACAATGCGTATTAGTGAACTTGTTATCTATGTAAGTCTTTTGTTTCCTCATAAGTGTTTTTTCTTTTTTTGCCTTTAATCGACTAATTATGTTCCATAGGTAAACGTCGCATGGTTACATTCATCCAAAGTGTCTTGAGATCCTTTCGTCTATTCAACCAACCATGAATACTAGGTGTTTATAAGTTTCATTCTTACATGTTCTTTGAATTATTCAAAGACAATCCCTTAGTCATAGGGTAGTATGACCACAAGGGCAGTAATCTATAGGTAATTATTCTCTCTCTCTCTCTCTCTCTCTCTCTCTCTCTCTCTCTCTCTAAAAGTGTTCTTAGTACGTAAGGTTGTACACATTTCAGTACAGTTAGTGGAACTCACCATTTTTGCATCGAACCACCAATTCCCCAATCCAACCGCACCACACCGCTGGGTTAGTCCTGCTGGCTGATCGCTATTATGAGTGATACATAAATACCCAATCTATTAAGACTTTAATTGTAAGAGCTATGTGGTGAACCTTTATTTTTCAGAAGTTCATATCAAATAACCATGGATAACTAACTCTTTGATGGAAGAAGTTTATAAAGAGAGTACTATTACAAAGGGAGTTCCTAGCCTAGCGTTTTGAATAAACTTGTGTTTCCATCAAAATATTTTTATAATAAAGTTACGGACACAACATTTTTACAACAATGCTGATATGTCAAGTTGTGAATGGTAAATAATAAAGTGATGTAAGTGGTGGGTCTATATGAGAACTAATAAAAACTTGTCAACTCAATATTATTGTGAAAATATTATGTCTAAACATGACCGAGTTTGGATAAAGAAGATAATCTCTCCTTATATAAACAAGTCTCTCTACTTAAGACATGGGCATTAACTTAGAGATGAACATACAAAACAGATAATCTCTCCAATAAACAAGACGAATTTAGGAGAATGAAGATATAGCTCTCCTTATTAGCATTTTACATACACACTGTAGTGATCTATTTTAGGAGGAACATCTTAAACCAATAGGCAGAGTACTTGAGGTATCTTTTCAAGTTGTTCTTAAAATCAATGTAAGTAAGGCCAAATCGAACAGTGTAACCAGAATTCCACTCAAAATCGTCCAAGAAAGACCATATGTAGTATCCCTTCACGTTGACGCCCTCCCTGCCAAAATCACACTATTAGTCTTTGCACTTGATAATACACATGTAATAAAATTTGTAATATTTTTAGCATCAACAAATTTGTAGTAAATTTATAAGGTGACTGGTATATATATATATATTTTTGGTTCTTAGGTATTTAAGGAAAAAATAACTGGGCATTATTTTCATCAAAACTCACTTGATAGCTTTTAAAATATATGATAAATGTCCATAATGGTATCTTATCCTCAAACTATCTTTGAGAGCATCTTTGACTGGCAAAGAGATATTATTTGCATCAGCCATTCCTGCAAACGAAGAGTATAACATGTTAGATTAGTAATATTAGCTAAGACACTGCTCAATGTTGCGAAAAAAAGAAGAAGAGGGAAATTATTGTACCATTCTCTGTTATGAATATTTCTGGATTGTTGTAATTTTTCTTTATATATAATAGAAACTCTCGAATCCCCTTAGGATAGATGAAAAGCCAGCTCACAGCAGTCTGCAAAAGCATTTGCACCATAATCATTAGGTAAAAGACATAGAACAAGATTCAATTTTTATTTGAAAGGAGGAAAGTCAATTTCTCAATTAAGATTTCATTTCTTGAATCTTACCATGTACAAAGTATCACTTCATTTAAAATTTTAAATAACGTGATATTGAATGCATCCTTAAAATAGTAGTATTCAAAATGGAGATGCAACATGATACCAAAAAACACAATTGCAAAGAGAGAGAGAGAGAGAGAGAGAGAGAGAGAGAGAGAGAGAGAGAGAGAGAGAGAGAGAGAGAGAGAGAATAATATGTACCGGTGTACCAATAGGGGTCCCATTTTTATCAGCTGTTGAGCAAAGAAAATGATGTATTAAGCTTATGAAATGTATAATCAATTAATCATTGTATCGCAAAGGAAAAAAAGGGTTATAATTAATTTTTCCGCATACTAGTGAGAGTGGCTTCTCGATCTATGTCATAACTAACATTGACACCATTGGATGAAGGAGCGCTTTCTGCATAATTTGAAGTGTAGTAATTTACACTAAAAAAATCGAAGGACCCTTTTAGTAACTTAGATTGAGCTTCAGTGAATTTGGGAAGTCGTTTGGCCACAGTAGCTTTCATGCTTTCGGGATAGTCACCAAATGTGATCGGATTTGCAAACCTATACAAATTGTACGTGGATGATATATACATTCATATATAGCAGAGTTAAATTATTGTGATAATGTATTTTTCAAGTAAAACTAGGTTAAATTTCATTTTTCGTCTCTCAAATTTGGGGCATTCTCCTCAATTTTCAAGTATGTGCTCTAAGTCTTTCAAATTTTGAAAGTGTAACAATTTAGCATGCTGTCAACTTTCTATTCAAATTTTAAAACATACACGTCAGCTAACTGTTAGCCACATTAGCAAAATTGAATGCAAATTTGATGATTGAACTAAATTGTTACACTTCTAGAATTTCAATGACTAAAATAGAATACTTGAGTATCGAGGAACCCGGCAAAATCGCACATTCCCGAAATTTGAGAGACAAAAAAGAATACTTGAGTATTGAGATGCCTTCTCGAAGTTATGAAAGTTTAAATATTTATATAGAAGGTATAAAGATTAACAAATAGGGAAAAGGGTTCACTAAAAATAAATGTCACAACACTCACCAACCAAACATGAAATCAAGAGCTCTGGAGGCAGCCTTTCTGCTGGCAGGAGTTTTGTATTTTGGTACAAACCAATGGGTCACTATTGTAATCCCAATTTTCCCCTTTTGGTATGGCTGCACCCACATAATATTAAGTTCATAATTTTTCCAACATCACATATTAATTCACTTTGTCAATTAGATAGCATTAAAATGTTATTTGCTGAAAAACATTGTAATATTTGTTTTCTTCAAATGAAATATAATAATCCTTGTTGTTTATTTAAAATTATACAAACCTGGTACTTGTCCCTATACAATTTCACGGCATATCCATGAGCAAGAAGCAAGTGATGGGCAACAATGTAGGGTTCAGTGGCAGAGTTACCGGCAGTACAATTTCCAGCATAGTTAGAACATCGCCCTGGTGCAATAGTACCGATGACATACCCATTGATGGTCCATATATTTGGTTCGTTCATTGTGACCCAATGCTTGACTCGATCCCCAAATGTTTTGAAGCAAAAATTTACATAACCTACATAATCCTCCCTATAGATGAAACCAAACTAGGCTGTTATTGATTATTAACATGGCACAATTAACCTTAATTAATTTTGAGCATTGCAATGTATATATTTTGTCCAATTGCTTAGACTTACACTATCTTAGGGCTTAAGAATCCATTATACTCATCTTCAAGTGCTTGTGGAGTATCATAATGCAACAAGGTCACAAAGGGCTCGATTCCTGCCCACAATGTGAAATTCAAGTTTAGAGATGGCGTCTATCTAAAAGTGGTAAACATTTCAATATTTATTTATATTTCAAACCAATCTAAAAAATGAATAAAATGTAAACTTTTTTTCTTTTAGGGAAAACTACATTTCAAATTCTATAGTTTAAGGGTATAACAAATTAAATCATGTAGTTCAAAAGTAATAAATTAAATCTCAAAATTTTCAAAAGTACAAAATTAAACCATAAGATTTCAAAAAGTAAAATTAAACTCTCAGCTTATATTAAACCCCAAACACAATTTTGTTCTACTAAAATAAGTTGAGGTTTACTTTGTTATATTTTGAAATCTTAGAGATAGGTATAATATTTTGTTAATTTTGAAACTATACAATTTAATTTGTTACTTTTTAAAATTCCATAATTTAATTTGGGTTTAACTTGTTACACCTCTAAAATATGGGGTTTAAAATGTAATTTTATCTTATTTTATTAAGTGATGAATAAGACATATGTGCAATTATTGTGAGGTGTTGGACTCTTTGACCGGTTGAAGATGTTTCTAGTCAAGGATTAGGAATTTCTGCAATTATTGTGCTTCTATTGTTGTGGTTTTTCCCTCCTCTTTTTTTTTTAGGGTGAACCTCCCTCTAGCTTTGGTTAACAGGGCTTTTTGAGCTAGAAAGCTCTTGGTTGAAAGCTTGCCTGCAAGGTGTTTGGGTAAATGTTTGTTTGATGGTCTTCTACTGCTGAATATGCAACTACGAATTCTAACTGGTACTTGAACTTTAATAAGCATATGCTTGTAATCATTTTGTTACATTTTGACATATATGTAGCATCTAAAAATGTCTATTGGTATTACATTTGTTTTTTTGGAGATTTATGATTTGATATGTTTTTTTGGAAGTATATAAGTATGATATAGTAGAACAACAATTTGGGTTTTCTGTCAAACTAGACTCTCTTTCTCTCTCTGCATGCCCGGTACTTTTATTTAGTTTGGTACTGATTAGTAAAAGATAATATTCTAAATTATTAGTAAGTGCAGTAAATGGATTTGATATTCTTCTTGATTCATGAGTATATGTGTGACCATGGAAGCTGCTCTGTTTCTGTTTTCTGCAGTGAGCAGAAAGTTGTATGAAATTCTGGGATTTTTGTAAAAGTAATTTGGGAAACGGTTTGTTGAAGATTGATTTATTATATGTCTAGTATAAGTGTTTAAAATCTCACTTGAAAATATGGTTATTTGAATACCTTTTGAGAATTTATAAGAAAATCCTACAAATCTGTCAAATGGACAGTGTCTGTGTTTGTAGTGATTAAATATTCATAGTAATTTATATATGTGGAATCTGGATACAAAAGATGAATATAATGAAAGTTAACACACAGGGCTTGAGTTTAGAATCAAGAATTATAGTATTTGGATTGATATTGAAAGAGTTATTAATTTTCTTATGAGACACTAAATCTGTCAGGACAGATTCGCGTTTACCATATGACGAGAATTTTAATAAATTCTAGAAATGTTATCTTGATCTGAATTTTCTTTGGTAGCTTGTACATATATATGAGTTCATCCCTGTTAAATTTCAAGTTACTTTGATAACTTTAAGTGTTCCAAATAAAATTTATAAAATGACTGATCTGCAGAAATCTGCTTAATGTTAAGCTGAAAATACTGGAACTTTGGGGAATTAATTATTGAATTTGATTCATTGATTTGAGTTGTAATTTGGTGTGAGTATTGTTTGGCATGTATACTACTTGGGTGAATTTTATTATGCCTTGGTTTTGTTATTTGAAACCCAAATGAAAAGTATGAACTATGTAACCTTTGTTTGTTCTAATGTTTTCTGGTTTAATTTTTTTACTCTGATTATATTGAGTTAAAATTATTCTATAGACATGATTTAGTTCCTAAATTGATGTTAATTTAAATCCTCTGCATTTTCATGTTATGTAGCATAGTAATTACTCTGGTAAGTTTAAATATTTAAGATTACCTGACTTTAAATATGTTTGAATTTCAATTGATAGGTCAATTTCATTGTGTTGTTCTTTTTTACTATTATAGGAACTTATAAACTCTCTTAATTTGTATGTAGGGCAATGTTGGTGTTTCGGATCAACAATCTCCAATTGGCCAAAGATCATTTGTTGCATCTCATCAATCAGAAAATTTAGAAGAATTCTAGTTTTGAGGATTAGTTGTACTAATTAGTTTTTTGAAACATTTATGTTCAAGTGAAGTGTTGTACTGAAATTATCAAACATTTGTGTTATACATATATAATGATGGTATTATAGATATTTGTTCTGTTCTAGTTTGGAATTTTGTATCGTGTATTAGGAGAATCAAATCAGTGCAAAAAGCAAATTAAAAAAAGAAAAGAAAAAAGAAGAAGATCTATAGAGGCGGTTTTCAAACCACCTCAATAGACAACTTTCAAAAATAGATTTTTTTTTTTAATCTATAGAGGCGGTTATATAACCGCCTCAATAGATAAATCCAGGGCGATTTTTAAACCTATTAGAGGCGGTTTGAAAACCGCCTCTATAGACCATATTACTTATAAAGGTGGTTACATATGATCTCTAGAGGCGGTTTTGAAAACCGCCTCTATAGGTTTTTCTATAGAGGTGGTTTTTTAAAACCGCCTCTATAGAGCATTCATGTCTATTGAGGCAGTACTTACAAAGGCACTTTTGAAATTTTTAGAGGCGGTTTGAAAACCGCCTCTATAGAGCATTCATGTCTATTGAGGCGGTTTTGAGCTTTTCAAAACCGCCTCTATATGCTGATTTTTTTGTAGTGCATGAGTCCAAGCCAATCTTTTTCATTAGATGTATGTCTTCATGTCTTGATGAGGTTGTTGTAGAATTTTACAATAATGCACTTTGCCCTCTGGAACAAAAGTTGACAATTAGAATAAAGTTGTTGGGTTCCATTCGATGTTTAAATCATATGCAATATATATATATATATATATATATATATATATATATATATATATATATATATATATAGTAAATCTTACTTACTTGGGAATTTAAACTAGAGTATGGTATGAATAATTAATTGTTAGAATAAAGATTGATGTTCAAATTAAGCATTTTCTAAATGTTTAAACCTATGGGACAAATAGTAGTTTATCATGGTATCTAATAAAATGATCTTGAATTTGAACCATGTCTCTACTTTACAAAAATTTCACATGTTGGGCCCTATAATGTCTCTACTTTACCTTTCATTTAAAATGTTAATAATCTTTTGAGAGAAATAGTAATATATAGAGTAATGCTACAGGACACAAAAATTTTCACAATTTCTTTTTCATAGAGACACTACTTTTATAAGCACCATAACATGCCCACATCAACATTAATATTGTATTGTCAAAATTTTGTCCTTAGATTTATTGTAATCAGTGGATTTTTTTGGCCATACCTTGTAACGATGATAGACATCTTCTGCCACATCTCCATTGCTACCATCCACAATTTTTTCTGCAGTAAAATTTCTCAAATCAAAACAGGAAATTTTTTTTATCATGATCACATAATAAAGGTCCTATAAGATTATCATGAGTTTAATGTATTTAGATTCTTATGAGGTTTTTATTATGTTTTTAACCTTTTTTAAAATTTTGAAATATATGATTTATACATACGAGTTTTAAAGATTTGTAACTCATATCTAAGTAAAATGCAACTTTAAAATCCAAATTAACAAGTCAAACTTTTAACCCTAAGGCAATAAGTGATCAATACTAAAAGCTCTAAAGTGTTGATCTAATAAATTCTATTTTTTAAGCTTCTTATGATCTATGAAATCTGGAGTTTAAGTCTTTACACCTTGGGATCACTCTAGAAAAATTCTTTCATATAATTATGTAGTCCAACGTGTGTGTTGGGAGATCTAACTATTACATTCACTTAGGAATTAGTCAAGTGTATTCCTAAACACAAAAAAGTATTTTATGCAACATGTTGCATGTAACCTCCTCTCGTATGAGGGTGGATCCCATAAGTGTAGGACTCATCCTCATGTGAGAAGGACGTTGCATGTAACCGTTAAACACCCACAATTAAACGACAACAACAACAACAAAAAGTAGAGTATATTTGTCAATTGTCACCTCATTCCATTCGAGCTTTCTTTATAAAGGAACATATCTCTTTTTAGAAACTCATCTCTCTTTCACCAATATTTTACTTACTAGCTATTTGAGTTATATGTGGACCCAAAGTATATATAAAAAGGGAATAAATTTACTATGGCTTTCTTATATTTTTAAGATACTGTTAAATTTGCATTCGCAGAGGATGGTTATGTGATGATTTTTTTGTGAGTGCACTACACAATGCATTCAACTATTCAAGTCGCATGGAAGTTGAACTTGTCAGGAAAAGTTTTGTTGCCTTAACCAAGATTTGGTGATGATGTCTAAAATCTCTAACACATGAACCCAAAGAGACGCATATGTATAGACAGAGAGAGAAAGAAAGAGACCTGAATGTTTTTTGGTGAAAGTATCCCATATATTGGGTCCCTTACCATCTATGAATGCTGCTCCTTCGGACTGAAAAACAAAAAAAACAAAAACAAAAACAACATTAATATTGCTAGAATTAATGTGTGCATGCTTTTGTGTTTTTATTTTATTTTAACTTGGGTTTCTAGCTACCTGGTATGCAGATGAACCAGCCCCAAATATGAAACCTGGAGGAAAACTGGTGCGGTTGAAGGGAATGGAATAATGGGTTGGTTTTTCACCTTGTGTGCTAGCCCACAAGGCAGCTAAGGCCAGGAGGCATAGCAGGAAAGGAGCTTGAATTGCCATGGATGACTTTGCTATATGCTTTTTTGTGAAATGCACTAAGTACCTCCAAACATTTTAGCTAGGCTTCTATATATTGAATACCTGGAGAGAAGAAAAGGTGACAATTAGGCAATTCATTACACAATTTAATATATGTAGACATAAACTATCTTTGATGGTGGGGAGCTTGCCACTTAGGAATTCGGCCCAGTGGTAATCCCCCTTTTCAAAAAACTCCTCTTTATGAGGGCGTGAGTTCGATTCCTAAGATTTTTAAAATATACGTGTGCGTGAGTTTAGATTAGAATTTCTATCATATTAAAAAAAAATAATAAATAAATAAATAAAGAAGAAGAAGAAGAAGATGGTGGGGAGCCAAAACTTTGAAAATGCATTTGTTACTTAAGGAAAATAAATAAATTTTTAAATTTTTTTAGCTTTGACCCCCCAAAATTATGATCTCCCTCCTCTTAAAAGAAAACTAAATTTTGTTACACATTTTAAATTCGAATAATTCAAAAAGTACTTTTAAGCGTGCACACATATAATGATATTAAAATCTGGCCTTCTAAGCAAAATTTCTTGGCTACGCCTTGCGACCCCCATCAATTTCAATGGGGTTAAACCATTTTTCAATTATTTTGAAACAATAAGAATAAGAAGAGTATATAAGGATACAATCGTTAATATAATAAGTGGTAATTAGTATATATATAATAAAAGTGCTATAAGTAGTGGACGTAAATAAAAATTATGTTATTCTAATTATAACAGATTATGTGAACAATTGTAAAAAATATTGTATCCTTAATATTACTCATTTAAAAAAAATTATAAATCAAAACCATTCAAATAAAAATATAAATAATAGAGATAAGAAACTTTTAAATTTAGTTTTAATAATTAGTAGAGTGAAATGATTCATTTCCTTACTTAAATTTGAATTAGGAAGGCAATGCATACATGAACAAAAATAGCATATGGTGCTCATGTGACTGGTCTTTTAAAGTTTTAATGACTAAAAATCATTTATCATTAGGGTCATCTTTATTATAAATTGTGTATTACAGGTGCCCTCAAAGGCTCAAATGAATAAAATAAAATAAAAGTGTCTTCAACTTAATTAAATATCATGAGTATTTCACTTTATGCTTTAATATAGTATACTACACATCTTTTTTTTTCCAATGAAAATTTAAAATGAAAAATAAATAAGGCATTTGACATAAGATGACAAAATCATATAATCAGTGAAGCAAAAAGTGTAATGGAGAATTCCATTCAAACTTGTCCCTATCAAAATGCTACCAATAATATTCTTCTTCAGTTTGATAAATAATAATATTCTTCTTCACTAAAGCAATAAGCAAAAAGCAAAAAAATAAAAATAAATATTTATATATATATATATAGAGAGAGAGAGAGAGAGTCAGTGGAGCAGAAAGCCTAATTCAGAATTCCATTCAAATTTGTCCCTATCGAAATCAGGGGCGGCGCTACGTTGAAGGCAGCTACACACCTGATTTTTTGAAAAATCAAAGGAAATTTTTTTTTTTATATAGATGTCCTCAACTTAAATAAAATTATGCATACCCTCAAATAAAAATTGTGATCACCCTCAAATAATTTGTGAACACCCTGATCTAATAAACCCAATTTACCATACCCAAAAATAAAAAGTCTAAATAACAAAAAATAAATAATAAAAAAATAACTCAAATAACACTCACAATAACAAAATAAGCCAAAATAACAACACTTGTATAAGTCCATAATAACAAAATAAGCCCAAATAACAACACTTATTTAAGCTCATAATACAAAATAAGCTCAAATAACAACTTTTTTAAGTCCAAATGTTTGAACCAGCCTATTGATTAAATTTATTCTATTCAGAAAAAAATAAAAAAAAATCCAAACTTACCGTGTGCGTGTGCAGTGTGCTTATCTAAGAAAAAAATCCCAAATTTATTCTTTTGCAAGTTGCAGAGAGTCAGAGAGAGAAAACCCAAAAAGGCAAAAACCAAATAACCCTTGCTATGAATTGCAAAGCCGCGAAGGCCACCACCGCTAGACCGGTCTGCCTCACGCTTGTTGCTGCTGCCGCCCTCAGCCCTTCACCTCACTCGATCACACCACGCCTGCTGCTGGAGCGTGGTTCTGCCGTTCCGGGTTCGGCTCAGTCTCAGATCTGGTATTTTTTTTTTTTCTTTTCCTCTCTTATTTTGTTCTTATCTACTGCTTGTTAGTTGTTACTTACTTACTTTGTTAATTTGTTAGTGGTTTAGAGTTTAGGCAGTTTAGTTACTTTAACTGAATCATAGTTTTTAATATATTTTATTCTTTATTCATTTATTTGATAATTTATATTTTATGTTTTTAGTTTTTACTGTATATATTATTCTTTATTCATTTTTATAGAACTTCATGTATTTTTTTTTTTTAGTGATGTTGTTATATTCGAAGACTTGTAGAAGGATTGTATAAAACTTCATGTAATTTTTTTTTTTGTGATGTTATATTCAAGTTTTGTAATGATCACCCTGAAAAAATTTTCTGGAGCCGCCACTGATCGAAATGCTACCAATATATTCTTCTTTTTTATAAAAATAAACTCTTCTTCACTAAACAAAAATGTATATATATATATATATAATAAAACAGTAAGACTATTAGTTAAGCGTTCATCCACATTTTCCAAAAAAAAATGTTCGTCCACGCGATTTTATATATTGAACTTCGTTATCGTACTTGTTTTCGGATAGATTAGATTCCCTATCAATTTATCTGTTCACCATGCCGAAAGGTGAAATTATTTTTCTAAATTTTGCATCAAACGTGTCCCAAGCGGGCCCTGATTTGATGGGAGTGGTAGAGATATGCTTTTTGATGATAAGGATCCGGCCAATTCGAATGATATGGACCCCAAACTCGAATTATATGGACCCAAAAGCCATCATAATATCATGTCACAACTGACAAATTTAGCAAAAAACAAAAAAATGTGACAACTGACAAGCTAATTCAAGGACATGAGACCAGCTTTACTGAAATGAATTTTGTATCTTTCCAGTGTTATTCATGACGTTGATGTTTATTCGAGTTCCTAAAATAATGTTGTATTATTTGGATTGGCATCTCCTGCAAAAACGAAAGGGATTATTTTTCAATTGCTTGGGCAATTATCAATGCAATAGCTAAAAAGGTAAAAAATTTGAAAAGAGAAAAAATTAGTTTAAGTTTTTTATTCGAGGGTTAAGATTAAACGTAAATGTTTCAACTTTTAATTTCAATCTTTAAAAACTGTTACATAGTAAAATTACCCTAATCTCAATCCGTGAAAATATGTTGTAGAAATATTTTTAATTCCGATCAAAAGATAGAAAAACTCACATTGAGAATTACAAGTACCATCATATAATATAATAATAAGTAGTGACCTTTGCCTTTTATTATCCAATAAAATTCTTTATACAACCTATCTGCCAACAAGAAGGGACAAAGAATGCATAAAAAAGTACCACGTGAAGAAAACAATAATGCAAAGTTGTGGAATAACAATCATTAGGTTATCTCTACTCATAAAAAAAAGGGTTATCTCTACAAATAAAATAATGTAGAAACCACATAGACAAATATACTATTATCTTCTTCTTCTTTTTTTTAATAACAGAAATATACTATTATCTTATATCATATTTTATGGGAATGGTTATTTTCACACCTATTTTTTTTTATAAATGGGAGTAAAATTTCACTTCATTCTTTAATATTTCCACACTATTAATGCGGAAATATAAGAAATTGGTGTGGAAATATCCACACCGTATTTTATTTGTCATATCTTCCATATATTTGGTAACGATACCAAATGATTATTGGTTGATCATTCTTGATATATGCATGAGCTAGGCCTATGTCGACAGAAGGTAATAGAGTAGAGTAGCCGAAAAGTATAATTGAATGTAGCTTTAATTTTGTTTGAAAGTTTATTTGTTGAAATTAATTTTAAAATTATTTTACTTAGAAAAAATAAGCTTTACAAAACTCTACATAAATAAATAAATTAAAAAACTAAAAGAAAAAGGCAATATCAAACAGACACTTCTTAGTCTCAACCTTTCTCCATGGCACTAAACTCTTACATGTAATTTTCTTCTTCCAGCAAGAAGATTTTATAAGTGTAAGTATCACCCATTATGAGAAGAACCTTAAACGGTTTGTTCAGGGCTTATTTTATTTGGGTTAGGCCCTTGCCCAAATGTTCTTATGGAAAGACATTAAAAGTTACGGACACAACATTTTCACAACAATACTGATATGTCAAGCTGTGAATGGTAAATAATAAAGTGATGTAAGTGGTGGGTCTATATGAGAACTAATAAAAACTTGTCAACTCAATATTATTGTGAAAATATTATGTCTAAACATGACCGAGTTTGGATAAAGAAGATAATCTCTCCTTATATAAACAAGTCTCTCTACTTAAGACATGGGCATTAACTTAGAGATGAACATACAAAACAGATAATCTCTCCAATAAACAAGACGAATTTAGGAGAATGAAGATATAGCTCTCCTTATTAGCATTTTACATACACACTGTAGTGATCTATTTTAGGAGGAACATCTTAAACCAATAGGCAGAGTACTTGAGGTATCTTTTCAAGTTGTTCTTAAAATCAATGTAAGTAAGGCCAAATCGAACAGTGTAACCAGAATTCCACTCAAAATCGTCCAAGAAAGACCATATGTAGTATCCCTTCACGTTGACGCCCTCCCTGCCAAAATCACACTATTAGTCTTTGCACTTGATAATACACATGTAATAAAATTTGTAATATTTTTAGCATCAACAAATTTGTAGTAAATTTATAAGGTGACTGGTATATATATATATATTTTTGGTTCTTAGGTATTTAAGGAAAAAATAACTGGGCATTATTTTCATCAAAACTCACTTGATAGCTTTTAAAATATATGATAAATGTCCATAATGGTATCTTATCCTCAAACTATCTTTGAGAGCATCTTTGACTGGCAAAGAGATATTATTTGCATCAGCCATTCCTGCAAACGAAGAGTATAACATGTTAGATTAGTAATATTAGCTAAGACACTGCTCAATGTTGCGAAAAAAAGAAGAAGAGGGAAATTATTGTACCATTCTCTGTTATGAATATTTCTGGATTGTTGTAATTTTTCTTTATATATAATAGAAACTCTCGAATCCCCTTAGGATAGATGAAAAGCCAGCTCACAGCAGTCTGCAAAAGCATTTGCACCATAATCATTAGGTAAAAGACATAGAACAAGATTCAATTTTTATTTGAAAGGAGGAAAGTCAATTTCTCAATTAAGATTTCATTTCTTGAATCTTACCATGTACAAAGTATCACTTCATTTAAAATTTTAAATAACGTGATATTGAATGCATCCTTAAAATAGTAGTATTCAAAATGGAGATGCAACATGATACCAAAAAACACACTTGCAAAGAGAGAGAGAGAGAGAGAATAATATGTACCGGTGTACCAATAGGGGTCCCATTTTTATCAGCTGTGGAGCAAAGAAAATGATGTATTAAGCTTATGAAATGTATAATCAATTAATCATTGCATCGCAAAGGAAAAAAAGGGTTATAATTAATTTTTCCGCATACTAGTGAGAGTGGCTTCTCGATCTGTGTCATAACTAACGTTGACACCATTGGATGAAGGAGCGCTTTCTGCATAATTTGAAGTGTAGTAATTTACACTAAAAAAATCGAAGGACCCTTTTAGTAACTTAGATTGAGCTTCAGTGAATTTGGGAAGTCGTTTGGCCACAGTAGCTTTCATGCTTTCGGGATAGTCACCAAATGTGATCGGATTTGCAAACCTATACAAATTGTACGTGGGTGATATATACATTCATATATAGCAGAGTTAAATTATTGTGATAATGTATTTTTCAAGTAAAACCAGGTTAAATTTCATTTTTCGTCTCTCAAATTTGGGGCATTCTCCTCAATTTTCAAGTATGTGCTCTAAGTCTTTCAAATTTTGAAAGTGTAACAATTTAGCATGCTGTCAACTTTCTATTCAAATTTTAAAACATACACGTCAGCTAACTGTTAGCCACATTAGCAAAATTGAATGCAAATTTGATGATTGAACTAAATTGTTACACTTCTAGAATTTCAATGACTAAAATAGAATACTTGAGTATCGAGGAACCCGGCAAAATCGCACATTCCCGAAATTTGAGAGACAAAAAAGAATACTTGAGTATTGAGATGCCTTCTCGAAGTTATGAAAGTTTAAATATTTATATAGAAGGTATAAAGATTAACAAATAGGGAAAAGGGTTCACTAAAAATAAATGTCACAACACTCACCAACCAAACATGAAATCAAGAGCTCTGGAGGCAGCCTTTCTGCTGGCAGGAGTTTTGTATTTTGGTACAAACCAATGGGTCACTATTGTAATCCCAATTTTCCCCTTTTGGTATGGCTGCACCCACATAATATTAAGTTCATAATTTTTCCAACATCACATATTAATTCACTTTGTCAATTAGATAGCATTAAAATGTTATTTGCTGAAAAACATTGTAATATTTGTTTTCTTCAAATGAAATATAATAATCCTTGTTGTTTATTTAAAATTATACAAACCTGGTACTTGTCCCTATACAATTTCACGGCATATCCATGAGCAAGAAGCAAGTGATGGGCAACAATGTAGGGTTCAGTGGCAGAGTTACCGGCAGTACAATTTCCAGCATGATTAGAACATCGCCCCGGTGCAATAGTACCGATGACATACCCATTGATGGTCCATATATTTGGTTCGTTCACTGTGACCCAATGCTTGACTCGATCCCCAAATGTTTTGAAGCAAAAATTTACATAACCTACATAATCCTCCCTATAGATGAAACCAAACTAGGCTGTTATTGATTATTAACGTGGCACAATTAACCTTAATTAATTTTGAGCATTGCAATGTATATATTTTGTCCAATTGCTTAGACTTACACTATCTTAGGGCTTAAGAATCCATTATACTCATCTTCAAGTGCTTGTGGAGTATCAAAATGCAACAAGGTCACAAAGGGCTCGATTCCTGCCCACAATGTGAAATTCAAGTTTAGAGATGGCGTCTATCTAAAAGTGGTAAACATTTCAATATTTATTTATATTTCAAACCAATCTAAAAAATGAATAAAATGTAAACTTTTTTTCTTTTAGGGAAAACTACATTTCAAATTCTATAGTTTAAGGGTATAACAAATTAAATCATGTAGTTCAAAAGTAATAAATTAAATCTCAAAATTTTCAAAAGTACAAAATTAAACCATAAGATTTCAAAAAGTAAAATTAAACTCTCAGCTTATATTAAACCCCAAACACAATTTTGTTCTACTAAAATAAGTTGAGGTTTACTTTGTTATATTTTGAAATCTTAGAGATAGGTATAATATTTTGTTAATTTTGAAACTATACAATTTAATTTGTTACTTTTTAAAATTACATAATTTAATTTGGGTTTAACTTGTTACACCTCTAAAATATGGGGTTTAAAATGTAATTTTATCTTATTTTATTAAGTGATGAATAAGACATATACCTTCAATTTTTAGTTGGAATAGGTATTCCGTTCATTTCATGGATGGAGAGGGATTTGATTACCTTATTGTGTACTTAATTATCACTTTATACTAATGGTTTTACCCATATAATTTGATATGTATAGCATTAGAAAAATTAAAACTGGAAATAAAAGAGATATGATAGAGTTTCACCGTTGGACAGGAGCTCGTTGATGAGGTTGTTGTAGAATTTTACAGCGTTCAGGTTTACTCCCCCATGCACTTTGCCCTCTGGAGACAAAAGTATATATCAGACAATTAATACAACACAAAAGGACAAGTACATAGTTGTTGGGTTCCAAGTTCCAACAAAGAAGATATTGGAAATCAATATCATGGGACCAAAGCGAGATCATGTGCGTATAGAGACAATATATATATATAGAGAGAGAGAGAGAGAGAGAGAGAGAGAGAGCATAACGATCTTACTTACTTGGGAATAATCTAGACCATGAGATAGAGAATCTAAATGAGTCCAAGCCAATCTTTTTCATTAGATGTATGTCTTCCTGTCTCAATAATTAATTGTTAGAATAAAGATCGATGTTTAAATTATGCATTTTCTAAATGTTTAAACCTATGGGACAAATAGTAGTTTATCATGGTATCTAATAAAATGATCTTGAATTTGAACCATGTCTCT
>OU015762.1:1674829-1713448 GCA_907173295.1 Fagus sylvatica
AAGCTAGAACCACATCATCTAAAAATACATGATGCAATATAATATATCCATGTAATCCTACATAATTACATGTTAAATATCAAGAATATGTAAATGACTTCTCCAAATCAAATAAAAATTTTAGAATTGAGAAAATAACATGTTTGGTCATTTATTGAAATAAACATCTGAAACCACTTGTCAGAAAAGTGAACACTTTTGCTTGCATAGGGCCAATATTCACATAAATTGCACACTTTTTTACAATTTAACTAATCCAAGATCAATTGATAATCATAATGGGCCATTTATTTATCAACATAAACTTGCAAATCAATCATAACTTTCAGAACAGATTTACTAAAGAGAAAAGGCATTTTCTTAACTCAAAATACAGCAGACTTTTATAAAGTAAAGCCACTGCTTAGCAAAAAAGAAAAAGAAAAGTGTAGCAGTACCAAATTGTACATCTGCTGCTAGTGCTACATTCCTTAAGCAGAATACACTTATACACCGATGTAAAAATTTGGAACCCATTAAAAAGGTCAAAACTTGTTGTAGTTTGGAGGGCTTCAAATGTGGATAGGCATCCCTAATTAGATGCAAATAAGAACATAAAAATTCAGATTTCAGCCATTTGAATACCGATTCAGATTTCAGCCATTTGAATACCAATTCTATGCATTAACTCACCCATGGTATCCAAAAGCATTGCTATTGCCTATTCTTATACAAAACAACATGGCAAAAAACATGAAAAGAATTATTCCCATATTAAGTTTTACAACGGAGAAACCAAAAAAAAAAAAAAAAAAAAAAAGAGAGAGAGAGAGAGATACGTGAAGTGCCCTGGCCGTTGGTTGTCACCCTCCAATTTGATGCAAGCTATTTTCATTGCATGAAAACATTAAATTATAACAGTTCATAGAAAAAAATAAAAAAATAATTGAGAAGCAGAAAATTTTAAAATTTAAACAAAATAACATAAAATCACCATATATAGAAAAGGAGATGGAGATGAAATTAAGGGAAAAAAAATGAAAAAGAAACCTCGAAACGTGGAACCAATGAAGCAAAGAAAGTCTGATAAGAGAGAATTCTTAAATAATAATAGATAAATAAAAAGGATAAGGATAAGAAGTTAAAAGCAGTTAAAAGTTTTAAAACTTCAAAACTTAAAAATTAAACATAAGATAGTGGAGACATGGTTTGGATATATGGGAGGCTGTTGGAGTTACTTTTATGGTTTAGTTTGGAAGTCTGTTGGCGTAATTTGGCTTTCTTTTGGTTTAATCTCCTATACATTAAACTAAAAGTTGAGTAGGTATGTGATTTACACATAAAGAGTGGTGTGTCAGATGGTTAATTTATCTTTTGTATTAAAAAAAAAAAAAGAGGGAAATATTGCTTCTTAAGTCTTCGTTTTACGAATTATAAAGTAAGGTAAGGTCCACTTTCTTTCTAATAAAACTTTCCAATTTCTTTAATTTATTTTAATAATAGTTTGAATTATTCATAGTTATCTTTAAATTGTATGCGATCAGATAAATATTAATGATTTTTAATTCAAATGAGGGAAAAAAAAAAAATTAAATGTGATGATTTTATTTTTAAACGTAATGTTTTATTTTTTAATTCAAATGAGGATGGTGGTGCTAATTTTTGGGTTCCTTTTAAAATGGACCCTAAATTTTAGGATTTTGAAAAATTAATGTTTTCCTTATTTGTCCCAATTATTTTAAGTTATCTAATGCTAATGTGTGAGGGTATTTTAGTTTGTGCACTAAAGTGGACATTTTTGTATATTTGGATGCGACTATTATACCCTTTTTGCTAACACATATTATTATTTGAAGTCATTGATTAAATTAGGAATATAAGAAGATGTGAGGGGTATTTTTGACAGTATATTAAAGTAGATATGAGAACATGAATCCTCTTAATAGTATTAGACTAGCCTCCTCACACGCGCTACCGCGCGTGTTTAGAGGCTTTTTTATTTATCACTTTTAATTTTTTAATCTATTTATTCAAAGGACTGTAAAATTTTCATATTTTGAACTGGTTTTTTTAGGTTAATTTAATTTATCCAATATGAAAATTGTTCAGAGGACTGTACAATTGGGTAAGTAGTACAGTCCTCTCTTTTTAGGTTAATTTACTTTGTCCAATAGCAAATAAATACTACCACGTGTATATAAATTAAAAATTTTAAACCATTGAAATATATCTAACAAAAATACATCAAGTCAAATTGTATTATCTACCTCTACTTTAAAGATATTAAAAGTTTATATAGGATAATTGACACTACAAAAAGCGAACACCAATGATAAGATCTAATAATGGGATTAAAACAATATATATATATATTAATAAATTATATTAATATATTATATATATATATATATATATATATATAAATAAGCATAAATTGTAGTAACATTTAAAAAAAAAAAACACAAAACAATATTTTTTCTTCAAATATCTACATCTAGACTCTTAGGCTGCGTTTGGATCCTCTATTTTGGGAATGCATTCTAGAGAATGCATTCCTACTAAAATGCATTCTCGAGAATACATTCTCTAGAATGCATTTTGCTGAAAATAGTGCGTTTGGTAAAATATTGAAATTATTTATAAGAAGTGATTATGCTGAAAGGAAATGTGTTTGGTTGGTATTTTAAAGAATGCATTCTTCTTATTAAATAATATATTATTAGTATACATTATGTAATTAACATTTTTTTTTTAAATATCTCAATACAAGGCTAAAAATACATTTACTACCAATACAAAATTAACAATGCACGTAATAAAGAAATAAAGTATTACATTGTGATTTAAATTAATGTCTATAAAAAAAAAAATAGGTCATGATTTGTGCACATCTCCTTGCACACATTTTTATAAAATTTGAACAATATAATAAAAAAATATAGAAAAATATGTATTGTGTGTGCAATCAAGATATACACAAACCATTTATGATAAAAGAAATAAAGAGAAAAAGTAGGGAACACATCAAGAAAAGAGAAAAAGTAGGGAATAAAAGAGAGGGAAGGAAAATAAAAGAAAGAGAGAAAAATTAAACGAGAGAAAAAAGAGTTATTCAAGTAATAAACTGTTGTAAGTGGGTCCCATTTACTTTAGCAAAAATTAAAAGTAGAAACTAGACTCAAAATCCAAAATATTTTGGATTTTGACTTTTGCTCTAGAAATGAGAATTTGCAAAATGCATTCTAAGCAGAATGCATTTTGCATTTTCTAAAATCCCAATCAAACATCTCAGATTTTTTACAGAATGCATTCTATGCATAAAAATCCGTGAAATCACTTTTTAGTAGAGGATCCAAACACAGGCTTAATTGTAGTAGAAGTGTTTGTAATCTATTTTTATTTTTATTGTTGTTTGCTGATAATTCCCAAAAAAGAAAAAGAAAAAGAAAGAAACCCTTTGCACATTGTACATTTGTTTTTCCATTCAAATATGGTTAGAGTCTTAATTCAAATAGAATGCTTTAATTATTGTATAAATTAAATATAGAATATATGAGTCTTCTTATTTTATCTCATTATTAAAGCATTTAAAACTGTATTCCCAGGATTTTTTGAAGATGAAAAAGGTAACTGTGAGAATTCCAAGGAGAGAACCAAAAGGAACAACCTTGCCTTGCATACGTGATACGTGTAAACCTCCTTTATTATTAAAGCATCTCAACAGTCCAACCTCAACTAAACTGATAAGATCAACTCTGTAGATAGATTAGCGAAATAAAAGGGAGAATAATCTATCTCATCTGTACCTATTCTTTAACTGATAAGATCAACTCTGTAGATAGATTAGCAAAAAAAAACAATGTAAATCAATTCATATATATATATATATATCAATTCAACTTACCCAAAGGACTGAACTTATTAAATAGAATGCTTTAATAATGAGATCAAATAAGAAGACTCATATATTCCGAATAAACAAAAATTTTAGGTAACATTTAAAATAAAAAGCACGATATAAAACAACAACTAAGTTTCAAAGTATCCAAAAAAAAAAATTATATAACAACATAAAAATATACATAAATGTACTTTTGTATATTAGTGTTACACTTGTTTTAGGACTCCAAGTTTGTCTACATCAAGTTGCTGTCACCTACTAAATCACATTTTATTTTTAAGTAACTGAATAAATAAATAAATAAAAACACCGTTCTTCAAAATACAGTTGATAAAGTGTAACAGAGAAAAACCACACACAAACCCAACCCATCATGGCTTCCCATTCATAGTCACCTTGAGGAAGAGCTTTAGCCTCGAGCTGTCCTTTGCCACCAATGGTAGAAGTAATGGTGTGAAGGTTCGCGAATTGAAGCTTTGGCGGAGGTGATGCTCCTTTGACAAAGAATCGGTAAAAAAAAAATTAATAAGTTTCTTTCTTTTTGGAAAATAATAGAACAAAAAGTACAAAGAATAATGTGGGTGTGCAAAACATTTGTTAAATTTCTAGACATTGATTAAAAGAATTGCAGAGGTTTTCAAATAATCTATAAAAGTTTTATAGATTTGGCACTTACATTTTGTATATCCAAAATGAAAACTTAATTTTTGTTCCTAAATATGTTTGTTTATGGTTCATTTAGAGAAAAAAATTGACAAAACAGAGACATACCTTTTTAAGATCTGCAAAAAGGAAATGGATTTTGCCTTTCCTTCAACTGTATGCCTCCCATATTTACAAAAATCATGACAGGAACCAGTAGACGCCCTGAGATAATGAGGAACAGTTTCTCCACTGTTTGAAGAGTTTGCTTTTCCCGTAGAGTTTTATCTGGATAGAGTTTTTGAGTTATAGCAATGATTTTATGAAGTTTTGTATTTGAAAAGTTACTTATTCATTTACGTAGTTTTTTTTTAAGCAATTATTTGAGAAGTGGGTAGTTATAAAGATAAGGATTAAAAAAAGGAAAAATGAAAAAAATAAGGATAAGGGAGATGGCAGAGAAAAAAAAAATAGATATGTGAGAGAAAATTGATAGTTATAAAGATAAGGGAAATTGTGAGAGAAAATAAAGGGAGAGACAAATTTGAACGTGGGTTAGTAGGAAGTTTTTTTTTTTAAATTAATTTATTTATTTTGAGGGAATGAGAGATGAGATAAGATTATTTTGGATAATAAAGTTGAGTAAATGAAGAGTTGTGAAGTTAATGGGAAGATGGGAAATTAGAAAGTGGAGTAGATAAAGGAGATGTAAGAGAGAAAAAAAAAAAAAAAAAAAAAAAAAAAAAAAAAAAAAAAAAAAAAAAAAAAAAAAAAAAAAAAAAAAAGACTTAAAAAACAAAGAAAAAAAAATTGTAAAACATGAACGTGGAATTGTGATCATTTTAACTTTTGAATTTGAGCATATCAATAGATTACTCTTTTAACCTTTATTTTTTATTTTAAAAGCAAATCAATTGATTTTAAGTATGAGGTATTTTAGTCTGTGCAGTAAAGTGTACATTTTTTTTATATTTGGATGCGACTATTATACCTTTTTTGCTAACACACATTCTTATTTGAAGTCATTGATTAAATTAAGAATATAAGAAGATGCGAGTGGTATTCTTGACAGTACATTAAAATGGACATGAGGACATAAATCCTCTTAATAGTATTAGATAGATTAGATCATGAGTATTTCACTTTATGCTTTAATATAGTATACTACACATCTTTTTTTTTCCAATGAAAATTTAAAATGAAAAATAAATAAGGCATTTGACATAAGATGACATAATCATATAATCAGTGAAGCAAAAAGTGTAATGGAGAATTCCATTCAAACTTGCCCCTATCAAAATGCTACCAATAATATTCTTCTTCACTAAAGCAAAAAGCAAAAAGAGATAGTCGGTGGAGCAGAAAGCCCAATTCAGAATTCCATTCAAATCTGTCCCTATCGAAATGCTACCAATAATAGATATAAAACAGTAAGACTGTTAGTTAAGTGTTTATCCACATTTACCCAAAAAAAAAAAAAAATGTTCGTCCACGCGATTTTATATATTGAACTTCGTTATCGTACTTGTTTTTGGATAGATTAGATTCCCTATCAATTTATCTGTTCACCATGCCAAAAGGTCAAATTATTTTTCTAAATTTTGCATCAAACGTATCCCAAGCGGGCCCTGATTTGATGGGAGTGGTAGAGATATGCTTTTTGATGATAAGGATCCGGCCAATTCGAATGATATGGACCCCAAACTCGAATTATATGGCAATAACTTTTTGATATTCATGGTCAATTCTACTTTTTTATTTTTTTTTATTTTTTTATTTTACTTTTTTTTATTTAAAGACTAAAATTAAAAATTAATTTTTTAATTTCTAATTTCATTTTTTTAAATAAAATTACACCTATGTAATATCCTAAATATTATACCAAATCTCAATCCCTAAATTCAAATCATATGAACCCATAATATCACGTCACAACTGACAAATTTAGCAAAAAAACAAAAAAAAAAAGGTGACAATTGACAAGCCCATGTCAAATTATTTTTGTCCTTGACATCAAGGACATGAGACCAGCTTTACTGAAATGAATTTTGTATCTTTCCAGTGTTATTCATGATGTTGATGTGCATTCGAGTTCCTAAAATAATGTTGTATTATTTGGATTGAGATCTCCTGCAAAAACGAAAGGGATTATTTTTCAATTGCTTGGGCAATTATCAATGCAACAGCTAATTCAAAATATTCAAAAAGTGCAGTGGTAAAAAGGTAAAAAATTTGAAAAGAGAAAAAATTAGTTTAAGTTTTTTATTTGAGGGTTAAGATTAAATGTAAATGTTTCAACTTTTAATTTCAACCTTTAAAAACTGTTACATAGTAAAATTACCCTAATCTCAATCCGTGAAAATATGTTGTAGAAATATTTTTAATTCCGATCAAAAGATAGAAAAACTCACATTGAGAATTACAAGTACCATCATATAATATAATAATAAGTAGTGACCTTTGCCTTTTATTATCCAATAAAATTCTTTATACAACCTATCTGCCAACAAGAAGGGACAAAGAATGCATAAAAAAGTACCACGTGAAGAAAACAATAATGCAAAGTTGTGGAATAACAACATTAGGTTATCTCATCATAAAAAAAAGGTTATCTCTACAAATAAAATAATGTAGAAACCACATAGACAAATATACTATTATCTTCTTCTTCTTTTTTTTAATAACAGAAATATACTATTATCTTATATCATATTTTATGGGAATGGTTATTTTCACACCTATTTTTTTTTATAAATGGGAGTAAAATTTCACTTCATTCTTTAATATTTCCACACTATTAATGCGGAAATATAAGAAATTGGTGTGGAAATATCCACACCGTATTTTATTTGTCATATCTTCCATATATTTGGTAACGATACCAAATGATTATTGGTTGATCATTCTTGATATATGCATGAGCTAGGCCTATGTCGACAGAAGGTAATAGAGTAGAGTAGCCGAAAAGTATAATTGAATGTAGCTTTAATTTTGTTTGAAAGTTTATTTGTTGAAATTAATTTTAAAATTATTATACTTAGAAAAAATAAGCTTTACAAAACTCTACATAAATAAATAAATTAAAAAACTAAAAGAAAAAGGCAATATCAAACAGACACTTCTTAGTCTCAACCTTTCTCCATGGCACTAAACTCTTACATGTAATTTTCTTCTTCCAGCAAGAAGAGTTTATAAGTGTAAGTATCACCCATTATGAGAAGAACCTTAAACGGTTTGTTCAGGGCTTATTTTATTTGGGCCGACCTACATTAGGCCCTTGCCCAAATGTTCTTATGGAAAGACATTACTAAACATTGGGCCTCCAAATACATTAGACTTAAGAGACATCACCAAACAACAATTGGGTCTCCAAGCCCAAAGAATGCATGGATGAAACATGTTCTTATTCCAACTTTGGACAAGAAAGCTTAGCAACCAGCCCATAACCTCATTGGGATAAATCAATTCATGTTCTGGTTTTGTGGCCTTTGTAAATCTAGAGACAATGCGCAGAGTTGACAATACAATAAAAGTTTTCATATTTCATCCATAGAAAAGTCATGCTCTTCATATTTGATGCAGTGTCATAATGAGATTAATCTTGGAAAGCTGGTCTAAAAAGAATTAATCTTTGTATTGTTATCATCTTGTGACTTGTGAGTTGTGTTCTCTATTGGAAGTTCTAATGGTTATTATTTGGGAGATGTCCTCTATGTTTAAATTTTATGGGGCTCAAGAAGACTATCGTGAAGATGCGAATTTAAAATGGTTACTAAAGTCAATCAATGGCCCATTTTATCCGATTGTTTCTTATTTTTTATGATGTGGGTATATTCGGACTAATTTTACGGGTTGATATAGTCCCTAACTGTCCCACACAAATCGAACCTAATGATCCTTGGGGTGGTCTCAAAGAGATCAATTGTCATGGAGATTCGAATACATAACTTATATTTTCTTAGATACATATTACGATTCATTTTACCACTCGGTTACCCCAATGAGATTATTTTACTGATCAACCTATGAATAAAACTTAAGTCAATATGAATATAAGAGTCCATTCTATATTCTATTACCAAAAAAATAAAATTAAAAAAGAAAAAAAGAAAAAGAAAAAAAAAAGAGAGAGTCCATTCTATGTTCTATATTGGCTCAAATTTCTATAGAATTAGTTAATTTCAGTAAGTAAAAGACAGTTTTTAGCAAAAAACTATGAATTGTACTACTCCTCACTCCTTAATCTTAAATTCTTGGAGAAGTTTTATTCTATAAATTTATTTGTATACTTCTACGAGTTTGTTTAATTTTGTGTATGTAATAGAATTGTTAAAAAAAGTTAACAACTCACGAGTGTGGTGTACATTAAGGGTGTGCACCATATATATATATATGTATATATATTTCAAACTATATCAGGTCATAATATTGTTGATGGATATATGTCCTTTAATTTTTAATTTTTTTGGTTACCGAAAAGGGGCGGGGTGTGGAAGGGAAGACAATCATTTTATTGGAAAATTATTTGTGCACACCCATAATCTACATTCCTAATACGCACCACACTTAGAGCTGTTAACTTTTTTAATAGTTTCACTACAGATACATAAATTTTCTCAGAAAAATTCATACTTCTCTCACAAACTGATCTCAATAGACTTTTTTGCCAAAATTTTCACAAAGCAAGTGAAACATGTGCATTAACAATGTGCAAATATTATGATCCTAATTTATTAGTGGATAAATAGAGCGGGAGGACAATCTGTGGTCCAGTTATGGGCCAAAGAATTGGCCTCCATTTGGCTAGCTAAAACCTATAAGAGACTTAAATACAAAACCATTATCTACAATAATATACGCAATAGACCAATGCGGAACTACTAATGAGCAACTAGTTGGGTCCAGGGCATTTAGATCATCACCTTCAAAATGATTTTTACATTTTGTTTCAAAAAGAGTTATATTAGAAGCCAGTCACCACAATCAAATGTCTTAAACCAGATATTTAGCACTTTTGATTTATGGTTTTTGCATATACTGCAGCTAAAGTCACGTCATTGTCTCTAATTGCTGCATCAAGATTCACCTTTGCCATATACCAAGAGGCGGAGCAGGGAGCACCCCAAAATTACACTCTTATTCAATGAGTTTTTCCATCTACATCTATGAACATATTACCAAAATATTCTGCATAGACAAACCTACTTTATTTATAAACTCTTCTATACATGAAAGTATATTGCTTAAATAAGGAATAGCTAAGAATTATTGTTTAAAAAAAAAAAAAAGTATTGCTAAGAATTATAAACGCCACTGAATTTTCCTGTACTCTAATTCAATGACTTTTGCATTCTATGAAGTATGAACATATTATAAAAATATTTTGTATATATGGACCTACCTCCATTGAAATTCTCGTATACAAGTAATCAGATTGCTATAGGAATTGCTAATTAATACATAAAAAAAAAAAAAATACATGAAATTTGTTTATAAGATTTTCTCAATTGAGAAACTTCTTGAACCACTGGGCTGAGTTTTTTGAATATCTTTTCAGCCCATCCTTATAGTCTACATAGACTAGCCCAAAGCGAACAGTGTAACCATCGGCCCATTCAAAGTTGTCCAATAGTGACCACGCAAAGTATCCCTTCACATTGACCCCATTCCTACCAAAATTCAAAGTCCAAACATTCAAATCTTAAGTCATTTATATTGTGCACAAATAATCAAATGGCTTGGAAGGCTTAATTGTGTGAAAGACTCACATTATAGCACTTTGCACAAAAGAAAGATGACTTGTGTAGTAGTCAATTCTCATGTTGTCCTCAAGTGATATGGTACCATTATTAATCTCATCAACTCCTGAAAAATAAAAAATAGAAGAAGTAGAAGAAGTTACATATACAATAATTGAATTCATTATGGATGCCATGTAAATTAGAAGGTCTAATGTTGGATATACCATTCTCAGTGATATAGATTACTGGGTTGTTGAATTTATTCTTTGTGTAGAGTAATAGATCTTGAATTCCTTGTGGATAAATATAAAGCCAGTCAGAAGCAGCCTGCAAAGTCAATTACAATGCGAATCATCATACTCTAATTCACGATTATATTCAATACTTCAACACTACTGTTTTTGTTTCTGTGAATATGCAGAATTGATAATGCATTGTTTATTTTTTTAAAGATATGTTATCATATGTGACAACATTGGAAATTGCTAGCTAGACACTTTACTTTAGCCCAAAGTTGTGTTTATACTTTATTGTTCAAATAGAAAGTATTATTGATTGGTCATTTGATACTATAAAAAATAAGAATTATTCATTATGCGAATACTAGGTGATAGTTTAACACAGAAAAAAAAAATCATCTTTGTTATATTGTGCTCATCTATTAGTATTTTTTATGCATGAATAAGCAATTTTTTTTTCCATTTTTTCAAATTCAAAATTCCACTTATGAGGGGAAGGAATTTTAGTAACAAAATAGACCCCAAATGCATTTTACATAATTTTTTTTTTTTTTTTTTTTTTTTTTAATATAGATATATATAATTCATAAAATATCTAAATTGTAACATTTTTTTTTGATAAATAAATTGTAACAACTTTAAGACTATACTATGGCCAATATTATCTGATTCTTTATTTTTTTTATTTTTATAGAAATCTCCAATGTATAAAAAACAAGTTTAAATAAATTCATACCTTTGGACCAATGGGAATCCCGTTTTGCTCATCTAACACAAACATATAGTATTAATTTCAAGTTCAACGATAACATTTTGTCCAAGAAAAGAAAAGAAAAAGGAGGTGATGATAATTGATAAACAAATTCAAATGCAACAAACTTCATTAGACAAACGAACCTGTCATGCTAACGCAAGAGTCTGTGAAGTAGCTAGGTTGTTGGGTTTCACAAGAAACATTTGCAGCATAATTTGCACTATAATAGTTTATACCAATGAAATCAAAAGACCCTTTAACCATTGAAGATTGCTCTCTAGAAAATTGTGGCAATCGTTTATTGACATGGTTAACCATTTCAGCTGGGTAGAGACCAGAATTTAGTGGTTCCATAAACCTAGAAAAGTTACAAAAGATCTTCAATTAGCTGCGTTCTCAAAACAATTAACAATAATTTTCTTTTTTTCGTATGTACTTATGATATACTTTCTTAAACACCAAAGCCTAAGCATATCCAGAATGAAAGGGTCAAATTAAAGTATCAATGTGCAATTAGCTTTTTTTCTCAGTTAATTTATTAGTTTATTTGATTATGTATGATTTTTTAAAATTTCATTTATTTTTTATAAAATTTTACTTTTATCAATTTTCAATTAAAAAAACTAACCGATACGCACATAATCCTGGAAAATTGCTTACCAATCATACGTAAAAGCAAGGGCCCGAGATGCTGCATCATTATCTGCAGTTGACTGGGAAAATGGCACTATCCAAGGTGAATTTAGTGCAATCCCAATCTGACCCTTCTGAGATATCTACACAAATCATGCACTCTTTTATAATTTGAACCGTTTAGTTATAGTAACAGATTGAAAATCATACTGATTATTTACTTGATTAATATTTTAATGCAATATTATTCATCAAAAAAGATTATGTTAGTGCTTTACAAAAATCATGCACTGCCATGATACATTTTTCATCTAATTGGACTGTTAAGTTATAGTAACATATGGAAAATCATACTGATTAATGGGTACAGGGCCGGCCCCGAGGTTTGGGTTGCCCAAGCCCGTCCCGATTTTAGTTGCCCACTTATTATTAAATTTAAAAAAATAATAATAAATAAAAGTTATTTTTTTTTTTTATATGTAAAATCAAGGTTACATTACACTATAAATATTAAACTAATTGCACTACTTCTTATAAACAATTAGTTAACAACTTAACATTTCACATTGTTGTGAAATTGTTGTAAAAATATTGTATAAATGACTTTATTGAATAATTAAATCAAGACTACAAGTGAACAACTCTAGAAATTGAAATAACAATTGACAGCAATTGACTATGAGAAAAAGATTAAAGAAAAGGGAGAAAGTGGGTGACAAGATAAGACAAAGCAACCAATGGAAATTTGACAACGCACACATGTAGAAGTAGTTTAATAGAAAAATAAGAATTAAGAAAGATAGGAAAGCAAATCATGTGGGGCTGTGGGAGACAGTGAGCCTAGAAAAGCAAATAAAGGCAATGTACTCAGTTTTTAATTGAGTCATAGAGAAACCCAGAACACAAAGAAAAAAGAAGAAGACGAAGAAGAAGAAGAGGCACATTGATAAGGACAACTTTAACGTTCTCTTGGCATGTTTTATTGGCAAGATCTATTGCCTTTGAAGGATGTGTTATTTTTATTTTTTTCTTCTATATACTATTTTTTTTTTCTTCCTATGGTTGTCCCATGGAGGGGGGTTGCCTTAGCCCAAAGTCTTGCTGGGCTTACCTCATAGCCGGCCCTGAATGGGTATATAGAGATATCATGTTTAAATTCTAGTTGATTATGCTAGTAATTACAATAATACATATCATGCACTAACCTGGTACTTGTCCTTATAAACTTTGACTGCAGCTGCATGAGCAAGAATTTGGTGGTGAGCAACTATGTAGGGTTCAGTCGCCGAATCACCCCCACTACACGTCGAGGACAACCAGTTTGAACATCTGCCTGGTGCAAATGCACCATTTCCATACCCCATGCTAGTGAAGGTCAGTGGCTCATTTAGGGTGATCCAATGCTTTACCCGATCACCAAACTCTTTATAGCAAAGCTCAGCATAGTCTCTAAAGTCATTCCTGTTTATATAGCCAATTGAGGCGTGTTAAATTATATTAATTTAAATCAGGTGATAATTTATTATTGGAAGAATATCACTTGTATATTGATCTATCATTGACATCATTCTTATCTATATACCAATCATTGCTTACACTATCTGGGGATTTAAAAAACCTCCATAGGCGTCTTCAAGTGCTTGTGGAAGATCCCAATGGAATAGAGTCACAAATGGCTTCAGTCCATTGGATAGGAGCTCGTTGATGAGATTGTTGTAATATGTAATGCCCTCATGGTTCACTCCCCCACTTAATTTTCCACCTGATTAAAATAATATTCAATAACAAAAATTTATTCAAGTACTCCAATTTGGAATCACTTTTGATCATCTCAATTTTTCTTATTTAAGTGAAGAATTAAACAAAAATTAAATTCAAATCCAAGGATTAAACCTTTTTGAGAATTTATAAGAAAAAAGTGTGTTTTAGTTCTATCTTACGCGGTAATAATCTAGACCATGAGATTGAAAATCTATAAGCATCAAATCCGATATCCTTCATTAAAGCCACGTCTTCCTGCCAAGTTATTCAATTCATTATCAATCAGTACCAAAGAATACTAGTAATAAAAGAAAACAATTTCATTTCCACAATACATAAATCTTCAATAACTTGGTCATATGAAATGTAAATTAAAGATGTCGACCCAAAAACTAAATTAATATATAAGCAAAGTCTCACTAAGCAATTCGTGACAAAAGCATGTGTCATGTTATGTTACTTATATAGAAGTTTGGAGTTTGATGTAACCCTCTACCTCTTCATTAGATTGAAAACCTACTACAAGAACAAAAGGGCCTTAATGACAAAATAATAATGATGAAGACAGAAGACTTTCTTGAGACTATTAGCTATTAGGTTCATATTAACTATTTCATCCATTTGGTGTTTGATTATAAGCTTCCTATCTTCTCTTGAAGTACTTCTACATTATATTTTTTCAAATTATACTCTAAAAATGAAATAAGAGGTATAAAGCTAACTCAAGTTATAAAACATTGCATTATGTCAAGAATATATACCTTGTAACGATGATAGGAATCATCAGCAAGCACTCCATTTTGACGGTCCTTTATCTTATCTGCAACACCAAAACGTCTCTGAAAATCAAGTTCTAATTAATCTAATTACACTACAAAAGATGGTTGGGGTTTAAAAGCTTTTTCTAATGAAAGCATTTTCACATTCCATACTACCATTTTTTTTTTTCTCAATTAATGTTTCATTTGGTCAACATTATTTTTCTAGGTAAATAAGAGGTGGGTTCGAACCCCTCATCTTAGTCAACATTACATGTTCTTTTATTCAACAAATACATTCCATGCACTTTATTAGAGCAGTTGAGAGTAGTCATGGATGACCACCAACATTAGAAGGATAAAACCTAACAACATTTTCTCTATATAAAATATGCAATAATGCAATCATCAAAAAGCAATATACATCTTTCTTATCGAATGATGAACTCATATATATCTATGGTAGTACACATATCTCTACAGAGAAAGAGGGAGGAGCTAGCTACCTCATACCTGGGTAGTGCTGAGTGAAAGTGTCCCATATACTATCTCCTCTACCACCTTCATTTGCTGCACCCTCATACTATACAATGACATAACAAACTAAATCAAAACCCCTACATAGAATGATAAAATCTTTCATAGATGGTAATTTTTATTAGCAATACTTATATTAATTGATTCAAACACAAACCTGGTAAGAAGATGATGCGGTGCCAAATATAAAACCCTCTGGAAAAGTGCCCCGACTAACAGAATTCAAGTCATAATTCTTAAATATGGAACCTTGACACTGAGCCACTGAGCCAATCAGGACAATCAGAAATAGGAGGAAAGGACCTCTAATATTCCCCATGATTGATTGCTTTTGATTCTCTAACATGTCTCCCTTAAGTCTAGCTTTATATAGAAGATCAAACATAACCATGGATTAAGAATTTTTTTTTTTCCATGTTTATTAATTTGTTAAAATGACTTTGATGCCATCAAGCTTTGAGAACTATTTTGCACTTTGTTAAGGTATTTTTGGTTTTTTAGTTAACCAAAACACGTCACATTTTAAACTCAGTGGTTGTCTTTGCATGAAGCTGAGAAGTTGTCCACTTTGTTTTTTTGCATGATCTTGTTGCAAGCAATATAGGTAGAGAGTGGAATATATCATCTACATTTTCACGGTATAAAAGTCATTTTCTTTTTAGGTGGGGTTAATCGGACTTGTAGGTCCAATCAGGAAAATCATGTAATATGGACTATTCAATCTCTTTTTACAATGTATAAATTAATTAAAACATAAGGTGGCATAGCTGTGGTTTGTAACATATAGGTTAGATTTCAATTTCATCTTTAAAGTACATATTATTTTAATTTAGTTCTTGAAATTTTATAATAATTACTTTGCTCAACAATTATTTCTAACATGCTAATACTAGGGTAGGATTGGATAATACAAAATCTTGTATCACACATTTGTGTTCAACTTTATACTCTATCAATCATAACTCATTATAAGTTCTTTTTTATTTCCATATTATCTAGTGTTTAAAATGGAAACAAATCAGAAACATGTCATATTATAATTGATGAAGTATAAAACAGAATACAAAAAATGAGATAAAAGATATTTATTCACATAACATTGATACCTTTTAAAATTTCAAGAACTAGATTGAAATATAAGATATTGGAATTTAAATCTGAAACATAATTTGTATGTGGTATGAGGCCACAAAATATTCATTTTTGGCTTCATGCTTCTCAAATTCCCACTTGTCGAATTAAGGTCTACTTATACTCCAAAAACAATTAAGGCTAATACTTATGGCTTCTTTGGAGGACTTATACGGCATTTTTTCAATTAATTAACATGGAGTGCAGGTTAAACCAAAGTACCCTTTTTTTCTTGATAAACTATTATTTATCCTAAAATTTTAAGTTGACATGAAAGAATGAACTAATCAACATTTCCAAGGACCAACCTTTTGTAAGCCTCAAGTAATAGGATTTGATCCTTTAAGTTTAACACTTCGTTTTGTTTATGGTCATTAAAATATAATTAATCTTCGATTTCGGTATGCTATTTACCCTTTCCATTATTGTGGCTAATGCATGCTTCATTCAATTTCCATGAAGGCGTAAGGAAAAAGGTAACTTATAATAAATTTTGGTTGAAGGGTAGTTTTGAAATTGGCTTTGTTTTCCTGTCCAAATATTACCTTATAATTTATAATCAAAATGTGAAAATATATGATTTAGGCCCCAAACTAATTATATATACAGCTGAATTAATGGATTTATTTATTGTACAAGTTTAGCATGAGTTCCACATAATGATGTAGTAAGCCTTTTGTTAGTGCTAATTAATACTGAAAAATCTAATTAAGTGAACCAGAGTCCAAGAGTATTTATACAATATAATACTCATCAAGTACTAATTAGTGCCTTTATCTGCGGTTGTATTTATTTGTTTGTTTCAATAATAATCTTTCTGATTTATAATAATAATAATAAGATTACTTTAACATGTACTTAATGGACGCTAGCAAGTCGATATGAGGTAATTATTTTTTTCAAATAAATGATGATATAATATAATAATTAAGCTAGAAAAGATCATGGACAGCTTCCTCTCTTTCACATTTATTTCCTTAAATAAATTAATAATATATGAGTGAGATGATATGAATCATCATATTGATTTAAAAAAAAAAACTTCCAGGACCTCCAATTAACGAATTGGACAATAATTAATTTTTAAACACTCAAGGTCTTTTCTTAACTTAAATTATTAATTATAAACCATAAAGACGCAAAAGCCCTAAGGAAATATGTTAGTTATGTAAAATTAAAATATATTAAAAGTATGAATTGTTATTCTTATTAGAATTCACTAAACAAACAAGAGATGAGATAATGAACTTAATTATATAGCTCCACTTCAATCTTTCTCACCACTTCTCGAGCTCCTTTTATTTTTCTCATGTGATGGTTAATTTGTTCAAAAAGTATGTTCCAATCTGTCTTTTTCAATTATTGAAAAACTTTCATGAAATAAATATTTATTATATTCATCATTTCTGCACTAAATACTTATTGCCTCTTTAATGTTCCAAATTAGTTGTTTAACTTATTAGACTTGTATTCTTTCATGGAAAGGAAGTGTTTCTACTCTTTCTTTGTTTTGTCTATACAAATTTTTTTCTGGTTACTATAAGGGAGGAAGGGGAATTCCAACCCGATCATTAACACAAATATAAAAACTAATTAATATTTTCCTACTTTTCTTTTTTCATATTCTTAACTTAATAATTAATCTTTCATCTATTTTATTGTAAATAAATCTTCTAAATCATGGTCGGCCCATTTCAATGTATTAATTTCTAATATTTCAAAGCTTAATTTCTAATATCCCAAAATTTATTTTTCAATGAAAAGAAATGGCATACTTTTTTTTTTTTTTTTTCATTTACATATACACTTAATTAAGATGTAATATCATCCTTATTTTTTAGGTTCTTTCTTAATATTCCTTTTTTATCTGTTCATGAAACCAATTTGTTTTTACAATGTAAAAATAAAATATTGCCTACCGATAAATGGTAAATAAGATTCTTTAAGCCATTTTGGTAATAATATTGTTATAAACTATACCCCCTTACTAATGGATGCATTAAAATAAGAAATTTAAAAATAAAAGATAAATAATATAGTGATGACTGATGACTAAAGATTTTTTTTTAATTACTTTGGCTACAATTCTGGATGAAAAGGGAAAGTCTATAATCTTGAAAAGAAAAGGCGCAATTAAAAATATAGGATAGTATTGATAATGAAAATAACATGACATGTTTTTTAATTTTTCTGAAAGAAATAAAAAAATCAATCAATTTTTCGACTAAGATGTGGCACGACCTAACCATGAATCTGACAACTGACATAAAATGCTAAAAGAGCCAAACTCATAATAATATATTATATATCTATATATATATATTTTATAAAATTACAATTGGAGCCTAATATATATATTGATTAATAAGGAAGGTATAGGGAAGCTTTAGACAGGCCGGCCCAATCATTTTGGGGGCCTAAAGCAAAAAATATAAATAAGGCTTTTTTCTTTTTTTTTTTTTTTCTTTTTTTCTTTTTTTACTAAAAAAAATTGACCCTTTACAAGAAAGCTTTGAATAGACTACATCTCTTTTATAGAAATTAGTTTAATAAAAAAGAAAGTCTCGAATATGCTCTATTATAGAAATTATAGACTTTCTTATAATAGTGTGTATAAAAATAATGTTCTATTTACACATGAAGAGAGAAGAAAAAACTCCAATCCTAAATAATGAAAACTCTAATATTAGCTTTTATTTATACAAAATAGTAGAACAACTTCTTCATCTAAACAATATGAGACTTGTGGGACCTTTTATTTAATTTTTATTTAAAATGTGGGGCCTTTTGTATATGGGATTTTTTTTTTCTTGCCTGAGGCCTCAAGCATTTGCTTGTTTGGCTTAATGAATGGGCCGGCAGTGGATACTAATTGTAACTTGTACGATAAAGCACCTTCATAAATTGATACCATATTGCATGCATGCGTTAATGCTAGTGATGAGGTAATTGGAGTGTGCAATGGCGTGACAAGAATAAGATAACAATCTCTCAAATATCGTAGCACCATGTGGACGAATTAAACTCTTGAAAGTGTAAAAAAATATAAATAAGCATAAGCATATTCCAAAAAAAAAAAAAAAAAATCCGTTTATTGCATTGGACTATAAGATTTCCCTGGATTTCATATCATGGAAGATTCATGATTAGACTAGAATAGAAAGGCCTCAATTTCAAAGATACCTATAAACAAGGAAATGACAAATGTGTAATAAAACAATAAGCAAGGCTAGCTAGCTAGTATGTAATTATTCACAGTTCTACACCTTATATGTTTGACAAGCAACATTAACTTTAGTCCCCTCTCTCTCCCTCACTTTCACACACATCCTAGAAGATGAAAATTCTGAATTAGGGTTTTGAATCTTGATATTGCATTCTCAGGAATGGCTAAGAGACCAATTGTGGAGTTCCTTCTTCAGGTGATCAACTTCATCTTCACCCTCTGTGGCCTAGGCGTATTGTTCTATGGTTTATATTGTTTAGTCAAGTGGAAACATGCTTCGGCACAGCATAGCAAAACAAACAAGATAGCTCATCGACTGTTGCTTGCAATTGATCCATCAAAAATGTTGTCTGATAAGCTTCCTACGGCTTGGTAAGTTGGTTTTATTAATTCCAACTTGTTACAATTTTTCTCTCGAGGTTAAATTATGATTTTAATGGTATTTCTTAGTTAATGAACTTGTAGAAAGCAGCATAAAATCATTAGACAATCAAGATGGTCCATTAGTGTGTGTAGTCACAAATTTAATAATAATAAATTCCTTAATCAATCTTATGGAATGCTCATATACATGGCAAAAATCATGTTTCCTTTAACTTCCTTTTTCTCAAAAATTGAAGGTAAAAAGCGTACATCAATTAACTTAGGTCTGGCAGTAACCTATTTTAGCAATTAGGCTCCGTTTGTTTCGCTGTAAAATATTTTCCGAAAAATATTTTCAGATTTGCGGATATTTGTTTCACTGTAAAATAGTGGTTAAACGAAAAATAATTTTCGTTGACCGGAAAATCCTTTGTTAAAAATTAAAAAATGATTTACGTCCAATTTTGTCGTAAACCATTTTTCAAAAACGCACGCCTCACCCCCCACCCTTTCTGCTCTATCTTTCGCACAACACTGTAAAATATTTTCCAGAATGCAACTAAACACGGAAAAAAAAAATCATTTTTCCTGAAATAATTTTCATTTGAAAACATTTTGCAATGAAAAATATTTTATAGCAAAACAAACGGAGCCTTAGTAGTAATTAGAGAAGTATGATTACTCTTAACATATATATATATATAATTAATTAATATATATATATATATATATATATATATATATGTCACACTTATATTGCGATAATTATAATGATATATTTCTGTTCATTCTCTTGAAGGGATATAGTATTATAATACAAATAAGAAATTAAAATGCTACTTTTCAGGAAAGATTTCCATATCTAAAAAGATGTAGACCTTCTCTTCTTTGTTTTTTATTATTTAAAATCTGTGTTTTTAGACTTTACACTATATCCCTTTAGATTTTACACTATCCCTTTATATGATTATATCTCGACGTAAAACCAAACTATTAAGTTTGAATTGTCAGTTTTTATTTCTATCTAATTATCTCACACCACTTTTTTTACACAATTCAAAAGTTATGTACATATGTGTACACCTAGGTAATGACATAGTGTGAGACAATTATTACCCCATTCCTATTATGGTTATATGCATGTAAAATAAGCTCTATGAAGCAATTGACACGATGGGCAAAGTCCTAGGAATTGAATTCTAAAAACCTTTAAATCCAAATGACCTTTGAATTTTTGATTTCCTCATCAAGTTCTCTATTCCAATTCTAAGGTGAGATTTCCATATATCAGGGATTAGAAGAATAGCATTTTACTAAATAAACCCCTCACTAATATGTAGAAAAATATGATTAGTTTTCTCGTTTCTGACCAAACCCGTGAGTTCAAGCAGAAGTGATTAGGCACAAGGAGCTAGCAAGTCTATGAGTTTAAGCTATTATGACACTAGAGACATAAAAATTGATGTGCTATATTTATGTTCATCATATTGTGCAACTCTCCTTACTACCTCATTAGATACTAAATATTTTGGCTGGAAAGCTAGCATTTGCTTACATTTGAGTATAATCATTATTTTTGAGTTAACAAATAATACTTTCTGACACGATCAATATTTGTATTTGCATGTGCAAATTTCACAGGCATCTACCTTATAATTGCAATTGGTGCAATCCTATTCATAATTTCATGCTTTGGATATGTAGGAACTGCATCAAGAAGTCCTTGTTGTCTTCTAAATGTATCCTCCATAAGTTACTTTGTCTTAGATTCTTCCTTCTTTGTTATATATTTCATTACTTCTTTACATATTTTTGCCCTAATGAAGAGACTAAGTCTTTAACAATTATAAGTACTCTGTATTCTTGGTGGGACTTCTCCTTGTAGAATTAGGAGTTGCTGCCTCTTCGATCACAACTGGAACGAGGTTTAACACTTTTGATTGCTATTTCATGTCCTATTACTCTCTCTTTTTACTAATTAAGAACATTGCTGCCTTATGCACTTCTTAATAAAATACTTCTATGATTATTGCATAGTTTCTATTTTCTTTTTCTGCTGTCCATACAAATACAATGTTTAATGTTTCCATACATATTATTCCTTGTTCCAAAGTTTTGGAATTGATTTTTTGAAAAATCAAACTGGGGTACATAAACAATTGCAATATGCCGCCTTAATTGTAATTTGATTAGTTCATCTTTTAGCTATAAAACGAGTGTGGCTATAAAAGTATAAAACTCTCTCGAATCAAAAAGTAAGGATCATTTAAACCCAAAAAGGAAATAGAATACAATGTCAAAATGTTATTAATTATAATCTTAATAAATCTTAGGAAGAAGAAATCATATTTATAAAAGATGAGAATACACTCAATCTTGCTGATTGTTATCATGTCTCAAAATTAACATTTTTTTGGATGAGTAAAACATTCTTCTTGCTTTGCAAGTGCCTATTGTCTGTCCATTTTCTTATCACAGCAAATGAATGTTACAATTTGAGAACCTCTACTGTAGGTTATGCCTGCAGATAAAAGTGGCAATTTTCACTCAGTCTACCTCTTTTTGAACAAGAACTGGAGAATCATCAGATGGATTGCTCTTGTGGTCCTTATTCTAGAGGTAAATAATTATACACCCAAAAAGAAAGAAGCATTAAAAATGAGAGAAAACATATATTCACCTAATTATTATTATTTTTTACTATATATATGTAAATCTCTAAAATCATGAAATAGTTTTCCTTAGAATTTTTTTTTTTGCTTCTCACTCTCAGGTTGTTGTTCTAGTATTTGCTTTGTACTTAAGATGTGTAATCACTCGAGCTAAAGATGATGATAACAGTGATGATGAGAGTATTTTCTATTGTCGTACTCGACGAGCAAATGTTGAGAGTAGGAGTAACCAAACCAGCAGCATGCCATCAACTAGTGGCAAAGAACATATTAGAAAAACAAGAAAAAATTAGTTAGCTCTTGCAGCTGGTCCATTAGTATATTGGATGGAAAATCATTTTTGATTGCAAAGTGAGAAAAGAGCTTGATATCTTTCTGGAAGTAAAAACAATGCAGTGAAAAAAACTGTTAATCCCTTGAATCTTAATTTATTTCTCTTTTAAGTGTTTCATTTATCATGCTCATAATGGCAGTTCTTTCATTAGGACCAGTTTTTCAGTGAGACATCATGAATTGCTTCACCAAGGACCAGTTTCGTTTATCGATAACAGATATTGAGATATTGTTTGATTGCTTAAGGCAAAGGATACTTCAGTCTTGTTTCTTTGTTTTTTTTGTCTCTTTTCTTTTTCTTTTTTCCTTACAACAAGTTGAAAAACCTATTTAAATCCCTATGTAATTAATACAGCGGAATTATCAAATTTATTGTTCAATCACACCAGTTATTAAGTAATCAACACACATAAACAATTTATCCACAGTAATTAAGTACCTAATCTAAAAACAATAAACATACGACACAAGAGTTAGTAACGAAGTGGAAAACCAAACAATAACCATTTTAATGAACAAACTCATCTGCGACCTAGTCTCATAAAAAATTCACTAATGAAAAACAGTTACATCAGTCTATGTATAAAACCTTTGTATAGCTAGACTCTCTATTGCATTATCTACAAATGTTCGCTTGCCTTCCTACCGAAGTAGTCTCAGAACCGCTAGAATCTTTTTTAGTAAACTTTCTCTACGAACTCTTGGTCCGCGCATAAACCATAACTTCTAGCACCGCTGGAAACATTCTTGAAGATTTTTGGGAAAATTCGGTGGTTTCAAGAGAGGTTTGAAACTCAAGGTGTATAGGAACACATTATGGTTTTTCTTGTTTTTGAAACAAAACACAAGAATGGTTTCTTTATTTAAGCTCGGGAAGAAAGAAACAAAGTTAGATTTGTTTTACTATGGTATGTTCTCCTTTCTTCACTTTACAAGTCTTGCACATGATGCTTTATATATGCGCACAAAGTAATTTCTTCACTCTATCTTTCACATTGAATAATTAGAAACTGTAAGTTGTACTAAAAGATTCCTTCATTGAATTCACACAAGAAAAAATCTCCTCAAAGCTAACCTTACTCTAATACCACTTGTTGGGAAAAATAGCTAATTAATACAATAACACACAACGGAATTATAACATTTCCCCCTTCTTGCAAATCGAATGGATATTCCAAATAATCATCACACAAAGGTGGATTTCAAGAAAAAATCTCACCAAGTAGGTCTTGACATATGAGCAAATGGAGAAGAAATTCAACCAACAAGACCAATCAACACCAAGTCTAAAATTTGAATGTTTGGACTTTCCTTAGGAATGGGATTAGTGAGACGGGGATACTTTCTTTGCGTGGTCACTATTGTACAACTTTGAATGTTTGCATGGGCTAATGGTTACACTGTTTGCTTGAACATAAGCCCCAATAATTATCCCTTTACCAAATGAGATAGACTTGTCAATGCGTATGAATAACATGTCTTTGCTTCATAAATGGCATTTTCTGTTGGACTGAGTAATGATTACAAGCCCACTTAAGGAAGTATCTAAAAATCATTGTGCTCTATGCAAACAAGCCCACAACCCCCAAAAGACTCAAGCAGTCAAGCTTCCTTCTATCATAGACAGGTCCATCTCTCCTACACCAACAGATACGAATCAAAACAATTGAATCATCTCCAAGACACATCAACCATTTGCGAGAGCTAGCTAGGGCAAATTGTATACATTAAAAAGCATTTATCATACCACTCATCAATGGTTGGTAAAGCCATCATATTAATACCAATGTCTATGTAATTAGGCCCGTCAAGCACCCAAAAATATTAATAGCAATATATTTTATAATTTTGTTTCAAACAATTCATGATGTTTATTTAACTTATATGACTCAGTGGGGCCTATAACAAAACGTAGATTTGTGAAGCACACAGATTGTTGATAGTATATTCTTAAACAAAACTCCAATATAAAAACCCAAAATTAAATTTTTTATGGTTAGGCAAATTAATAATGCAAGGACAAACTGTTTTATAAAACAAATGATGAGAACAAAATATATGCTAATAAAACTCAAGACGAATTGGGAACAAGGACTTAGCATGAACACATTTAAGTAAAGCGAAGAGGGAAAATGACTGCAATTGCAATACACCCTGCTATCATCCCTAATTTCATTATAAAAACAATTTTGAACAAATTACATTTTATACCATATATTTTAGGATGATTTCAAATTAAATCCTATTATATTAAAAAAACACAAAATTAAAATATGAAGTTGTATGACAATCAAAAATGTTCGTTAGTTTAAAATCAAAATCCAAAAATAAAACTTTAAAAACCCATGGTTTAAATTTATACGATTTTAAAAAGTCAAAAATTCAATATGAAATTAACGAAGATAAGATTAAATTTATAACAGTCATGAACTTAAAAAGTTTAATTTGAAAACATCCTTAAAATATAAAGTTTAAAATGAAATTTACTCAATAATTCATTTAAGAAAAAAAAACAAAAACAAAAAGCAAAAAAAGATAAAAAATAGATCCCAAAAAAAAAAAAAAAAAAACACACAAAAGAGTAAATGGCAAACCTAAAAAAAGGGCCCAAGCCCATTATAAAGTAATTAATCTCTCTCTTTTCCCATAAAGGCGAAATTTCGCCGCCTCTCAGCCTCAGCCACAGCCACAGCCACAGCCACTCCTCCTCAGCTCCTCCCTCTGTACCCTCTCCAGTAACCTCACTCTCAGTCATTGTATTGAACAATTTTGCTGCGATTGGTGGATAGCGTTATCTCATTGGTAAGAGACTTATATATTCTCTCTCTTTTTTTTTTTTTTTTTTGACTCTGTTTCGTTTTCTCTATCTTTCCCTTTTAATTCTCTGTTTGTTTCTAGTGAATATGTGGAGAAATGAAACGAAAGTTAATTTTTTTTTTAATTGTTATGTTTATTCTTTTGGGTTTTTGAAGAACAACCCAGTAATTGTCTTGGCTTCAGTTTTCAGTGAAGGTTTTTGATATTGTTCTTTGGCAACTGAAACAGTAGGCTTACAAGGTTGTGTTTTTATGGTTTGCTTTGTGCTTTAGTTGTTGTTGTTAATGCTTAGTATTAGTGCTCATATTAAAAGCTCCTTTTTTTTAATTTTTTTAAAAATTTTTTTTGGGTCTTGTTTTCTTTCATTGTGTTTTCAATTTGCATGTTATTGGGTCTCTGTTTCTTTGTGGGATGATGCCAATTTAATTGGAATTGATTTCTTTTTTTTTTTTGGGGGGGGGGGGGGGGGGGGGAGTTTTTGACTGTTTTTATTTTTTATTTTTTTGAGTTTGCTCGTCATTTGTATGAGTTGGGAAATTGGAGGATTTGTGTGTTTTTGAATATGGCATCATAAGATTACTCTGAAGGAGATTATGGGATCAATTATTAGATAACATGTGTGTGTGTTAAATTGTTACATTCTTCTGATGCAGATTGTCTGAATTAGGAGGCGAAGATGGCAGGGAAATCAAACAAAGGGAGGAACAGGAGAGGAGCACATAATACCACAAATTCTTCTGAATCAGTGGTCTCATCTGATGCTCCTCCGAAAGATAATTTAAGTGCTTCAGAGCCCGCTAAAGTTGATGCTAATGGTGTTCCTACAGTGGAAGTATCAACTAATGAGAAGCCGGAGGTAAAGGAGTCTGAAACAGAAAATGCAGCAGGCCAACAGAAGCAGGGTGAAGGTAGTTGCATGAGTGTTCTATTATGTGGTTTATAGCAAGTAGCTCTATTACAAATTTGTCTGGAATATTGAAATCACCTCAAATGATGAATTCACTTCAATTTGATATTTTCAATGCATTAGAAATTTAACCACATGCACCCTAGTGGAGATAATGGATCTCTGTACTTTCTAAGGTTTCCTTTGGCTGTCCTTTAGTATACTTGGGCTGTCTGTTCAATAAAAGTTTTCTTACTTATCCAAAAAAAAAAAGAGAAGAAATTTAACCACATGAAGGAAATGAAACCCACTTTCAATAACTAATGACATTGTTGAAGTCTGGTAACTCCAAATACACACAAGTTGGACAAGCTTGCAAAAACTGTAGATGGTAGTTTAACCTAAAGAAGAATAAAGGGCAAAGTTAATTTTCAAGGTTTTCCTGTAAGTGGAAACAGTATGTGTCAATACATACCTTATATACATATAGGCATGAAGACATACTTCTATACGTTCTGACCATTATATTTAGATACATGCATACATAATTCATATACATATATATCTAATTGAACATGTATACATATGCATGTATTGACAGATTTGCAAATATTCGTCTTCTTAGCTATTGTTGTTTTTTTGTTTACTTAAATTATTGAACTGGGATGAAATACTTTTTTACCCAATTGATTTCTGATTTTTATTTCTTTTAAGGTGGAAAGGAGGCAAGTTTCATATTTATATGTGCTGAAAATGACTTTATTTGTCAAATTAGTGGGTGATGGCATGCTACTCATGAAAATGATATATTTGGGTGTAAAAACTCGACCAACTAAAAAAGCCTCATTCCAATATATTTTAGTTTGTGGCTGTTACAATGGATTATGAGACTTGATCTTCAGCTTTCTGTCATTTATCTCATTCAGTTTCTTTCCCCTGTGGCATAGCAGGTGACCTTCATCTTTATCCTGTCTCTGTCAAAACGCAAAGTGGCGAGAAACTTGAGCTCCAAGTGAGTAAACTTTGCTTGTGGCTTTACTCCACTTTTAATTGATTTAGAAAGCAGAAAAATGTGTGCATTTAGTGGTTTAATTCTAGGGCACTTGGATTATTCTATTCATAGTTGCAAATGCGCAAGTCAGTTAGTCCTTCATTCTTGCATTTGAGTCCTTTATTCTCGGCATCATATTTACCTTATCCATTATAAGCTGTGGACTGCTGAGCTGAATTTCTTAATCTACTTGCAGCTGAATCCAGGAGATTCTGTCATGGACATAAGACAATTTCTCCTTGATGCTCCAGAGACATGTTATTTCACATGCTATGACTTATTGCTGCACACAAAGGATGGTTCCACTCACCATCTAGAAGATTTTAATGAAATTTTGGAAGTAGCTGACATTACAACTGGTGGCTGCTCGTTGGAGATGGTTCCTGGTATATTAATACTGCTTTGCTATTTTGATAAAAGGTCTATTTGTGGGCTCTAACATGGAAATCATTTTGGCAGCGTTGTATGATGATAGATCTATAAGGGCTCATGTACACCGGACAAGAGAATTGCTTTCCCTTTCCACACTTCATGCCTCGCTATCAACATCCCTTGCATTGCAGTATGAGACAACACAAAACAAAGCTTCTAGTCCAGGAGGTTTGTGATATTAAACATGCAATCAGTGTCTGTCATTAATATTCCACAAAATTAATGCTTTAACACACTTAAGCTTCTATATTATACTGTGACCCAGATACGGCAAAAATTGAGGTCCCAGAGCTTGATGGTCTGGGTTTTATGGAGGACATTGCTGGATCACTGAGTAATTTGCTATCATCATCTTCAAAAGAGATCAAATGTGTGGAGAGCATTGTCTTTTCCTCCTTCAATCCTCCTCCAAGCTATAGAAGGTGAAATTTAAAATCCCTTCTAAAATCATTAGGACTGTTTTCTGTGGGAACCATATTGATAACATACTAATGGTGCTTTTGTTGACCTCAGGCTTGTTGGTGATTTGATTTATTTGGATGTAGTAACATTGGAGGGTAATAAATTCTGTATTACTGGAACTACAAAAATGTTTTATGTCAACTCAAGCACTGGGAATACCCTTGACCCAAGGCCGAGTAAGACCTCTTCTGAAGCAACCACCCTTGTTGGGCTCTTGCAAAAAATAAGCTCTAAGTTCAAAAAAGGTAACAGGACATGGTTTAAGCATAATTCTGTTAAAAGTTTGAAGTGGGCTAATCTTACAACTGACATTGAATACCTTTGTTCTTATTTTGAAGCATTTCGTGAAATTTTGGAGCGAAGGGCCTCTGCGCATCCTTTTGAAAACGTTCAATCTTTGTTGCCACCAAACTCATGGCTGGGATTACATCCAGTTCCTGGTGAGTCAATTATCTTATGTTTCAGTAATCCGTAGCATAAACTTTCAAGGTTACAGAAGTAGTACTTAGCCACTATGTGATGGAAGATCATGGTAACATTATTTTAAATAGTGTTCAAAGTACTATGTTCATCACCTTATCATTGCATTGCGTATTGGAAATATTGCATGACTATATGATGATACTGATACAAAATTTGCATCTTTCAATTACCGTATATGATACTCACTATTAATAAAAACACATTTTGGGATGATGTATTTAGCATATATAGTAATTATTTCACCAGAATGACTTAAAGATGAGTTTGTTTTTGTAAACTCTGAGGTTGCTTGATGCCATGGCTTGTTTTCTTCACTTCTAAATTAATTTTGGTTGTGTTCCCACTGCCAGAACATAAACGTGATGCAGCCAGAGCAGAGGATGCATTGACTCTTTCGTACGGTAGTGAGCTGATTGGCATGCAAAGAGATTGGAATGAGGAGTTGCAATCCTGTCGAGAATTCCCCCATACAACTCCCCAGGAAAGGTATTTGATCTCTGATGCAGTAACTTGTTGCAGTGATTCTATTCCTTTAGCTTTTTTCTGTATTTTGATAACTTATGCTAAATTATAGCTTCTTCTATATGGTTTCTACCGTCTCTACTACTTAGGAAGGTAATTTTGTTGCAGAATTCTGCGGGATAGGGCCCTCTACAAAGTAACGTCAGACTTTGTTGATGCAGCAATTAGCGGTGCTATTGGAGTGATCAGCAGATGTATACCCCCAATAAACCCAACAGATCCAGAGTGCTTTCACATGTAAGTGGGACCTTAAATAATAGCCTTTATTTGTTGGTTAAATTTTTTCAGTGTTAAGGAATTGATGTTCTTTATAACTTGTATTAGATAGGGTAAATTACATTTTTAACCCTATAGTTTAGAGGTGTTAACAAATTAAACCTTATAGTTTTTAGGGTAAAACTTAGGTACAGTATCTTAGGTCAAGTACATTAGATTCCTAATTTAATTCAAATACATTGAATTTAAATATTCTTGGAAAAAATAATATTGTTTGTGTTTCATTGGTTAATGCAACCATGTGTTTGAATTAAATTGGGAAACCTAATGTACCTAACCTAAAGAACTGTACCTAAGTTTTACCCTAGTTTTTAAAGTAACAAATTAAACCCCAAAATTTTAAAAATAGCAAATTAATATTTAGGTTTCAAAAGTAACTAATTAGACATTGAAGTTTCAAAAAGTAACAACTTAAACTTCAACTCATGTCAGTAAAATAAGGGTTTAATTTGTTACTTTTTGAAACCCCATGGTTTAATTTGTTACTTTTGAAACTATAGGATTTAATTCGTTACACTCCCTAAACTCTAGGGTTTAAAATGTAATTTTCCCTATAAGATAATATGTTTTGTCTATTTAGTATTTACTGTTGATTACCATATGTTTGTACCTCAATTTGAGAACTTTTATTTTCAGCATAGTAAGCTAATTAGTTTTAAGTGTACTCTAGTGCACTACATGCTATAGCCTATAAGCTATCTTGACTTAGATGAGCTGTCACATGTTAATGTGAGACTTTGCTTTGCTTTGCTTTTTTGAGTATGGATGGTTATTGTCTGTGATAATATATTTACATTCTGCAATGTGCTTTTCTTATTAATATTGTTGTTATTAATATTATTTTACTGTATAATTTTTTCTTGACAGATGCTTTAGTTTGTCAGATTAGTGTAATCGTGTATCCTTTTTTTGGGTTATAGGTATGTTCACAACAACATATTCTTTAGTTTTGCTGTGGATGCGGACCTTGAGCAGCTGTCCAAGAAACGTTCAGCTAATTCAAATATTGAGAGTTCAAGCTCCTTAAACATTTCATCTGATAAGGCTTCCAGTTTGTTGCATGGAGACAGTGGAATTCCCAATGGGGAAAAATGTGAAGGATCAAGTTCAGGGGAACGTGATACTGTTGTGGAAGTGGCTTCCAATGTGCCTGCTGAAACACAGTTGACAGAGAGTGAGCAGGCTACATATGCGTCTGCCAATAATGATTTGAAAGGCACCAAGGCATACCAGGAAGCTGATGTCTCTGGACTTTATAATCTAGCTATGGCTATAATAGATTATAGAGGTCATAGAGTGGTAGCTCAGGTGTGTATTAAAAATATCTATATATTTATATATATATTGATTGATAAGTTTCACACACACATAGTGGGTCCTGAATTCATGACCTATATATATATATATATATTGATTGGTAAGTTTCACATGCACGTAGTGGGTGTTGAACCCATGACCTCACCCTCCAACCAATTATTATGGGAGAAGGGAAGTGCCAGTTGAGCTATAGCCTATAGCTCATTGGCAGGTGTATATTGAAGATAATATCTGTACTGTATTTGGTATATCATGTATTCTTGTTGTGTTAGAAAATTATTTGTACAAATACTTGGAAGCCTTTGTTCATAATTGCTATTTCTATCTTGGCTTGCTTAAATTGCTTAGCTGGCCCTCATTGTGTTTATACATTCCACTGCAGAGCGTTTTACCTGGCATTCTTCAAGGGGATAAATCAGACTCTCTTCTGTATGGTTCTGTTGACAATGGCAAGAAGATATGTTGGAATGAAGATTTTCATTCCAAGGTGAGGGAGCATATAAAATTTGCTGCTTTGTCATGTGTCAGATTTGACATATTATGTCTTTGTTAATTGCTATGTGAGAGGGACTTCTTGAGCTTGTCTTGGGGTAGGATACCCATATTGACTTAATTGTGTTGTCTTAAAAGAAATATAATTTTTTTGTAATCGGTATATTTTTAGAACATGTTATTTAAATGAAGATTCTAGTTTGATCTCTTCTTGGGTTTCACAATGCTCTATGTGAATTGTGAATGAGTTTCCTTGTTAAAATTGCTAAGCTTTTATTGTCCTTAGGTTCTTGAGGCTGCTAAGCGCCTCCATTTGAAGGAACACACTGTCCTTGATGGATCTGGAAATGTTTTCAAATTAGCTGCCCCAGTGGAATGCAAGGGTATTGTTGGTAGTGACGACAGGTGATTACTCTCTTGGGTTGGTTTTAGCATGCCACACTTTGATGATTTAATGACAATTGATAGCTATATAGTAGTAACTAGTAAATTATGTTTTCATGCTCTTAGTTTCTGACTTTATTTACGATGATGTCACAACTTTTAAATAACATGCTTATTTAAAATTTATAAAGCATGTGCACTTGTTTATTTATTTATTTTTTTTAAAAAATTCTAATTTTAGGCATTATCTTCTGGATTTGATGAGAGTAACTCCTCGTGATGCAAACTATACTGGACCTGGATCCAGATTCTGTATCTTGAGACCAGAACTAATTACTGCTTTTTGCCAGGTAAGTTATGATATTCTGAGATCAACATTACTTTGGGATTTGTTTCATATGTTCATTTTTAATATAAATGTTTGCTTTATGGGAGAAGGCCCAAGCAGCAGAAAGATCAAAATGTAAGTCTGAAGGAGATGCCCATGTGACCACCGATTCTTCAACAGTTGTGGGTGTTGATGAACAGGTGAGAATGGTGGCAAATGCAACTGCAGCTTTTGATTGCCTTATAGTGGTGTTCTTGTTAGGATTGAATTGCATCCTTGAAGGTTTATTCTGTTATTAAATATGTATTTATATTTTATCAGTTTTGTCTATTTGAACTTTTTTTTGGACCTTGTATTCTTGGATTACCTACTGCTAACTCACTTTGTGTGCGTATTATATATATTGCAGTATGACACATTTGAGTTAGTAATGATTAGAACTTTTGTTTGTATGTAATGCATTCATGCTTATTACATGACAATATCTTAGTGCCCTTGGATTAGCAGAGTCAGTAATGCTTGTGTTTGTAGATGCTATTTTGGTGTGAATATATCTGCCATAGTTGAAGCAACAAATTGAGTTATACTCATATCCCTGTCGGAGTCATTTTTAGCAATTTGTTTGTTTTCTTGCAGTAAAGGTCGCCATACTTGAAATTGTAACTCTGTGTGTTGTCTTCTTTTGCAATAAGGATATGTTTTCCCTCCATCTGATTTAGTAGAGTGTTTATTGAATAGGATGTTTCCAGGCCTATGGAATTAGCAAATTCCAAGTAAGGTTGAATTGGAGTATATGTTTTCTTATCTTGTTAAAAATATTTTAGGAAAAAAAAAAACACTGGCAGCTGCAGTAATTGTTGGGGTATGTTTACATTTAAGGAATTGTGTATTTACTTGGATTTGGGCACGGTACGATAAATCACATGTTTATGTCACTATCATCACGTAAGACCAGTTCAAATGTCTTTGTCCGGTATATTATAAGATGAAATAGCTTGTGCTGTGAATTTCCCCCTAGTAATCTGCAATACGTGCCTCTCTCTGTTTCTGTTCACAGAATATAACAAAAGAAGGGAGGGATGAGAATGTTAAGGATTGTGCTTCTTCCCAAGCTGAAACTGAACCACGTGAGGAAATTCTTTTTAACCCTAACGTCTTCACTGAGTTTAAGTTGTCCGGGAATCAAGAGGCAAGTCTGGACCTTGTAATATTGTTTGTCAAGTTTATTGAATTCTAAATTTGCCAATATTCAGCCAAAAAAGAAAAGAAATCTCTTATATATTTTTGACTCTTTGCCTTCACCAGGAGATAGTAGAAGATGAAGAAAATGTAAGGAAAGTGAGTTCGTATCTTACGAATGTTGTGCTTCCAAAGTTTGTACAAGATCTTTGCACGCTTGAAGTTTCTCCTATGGATGGCCAAACATTAACTGAAGCACTCCATGCTCACGGAATTAATGTTCGCTATATTGGAAAAGTAAGCATTAGTGAATGCTTGAATATTAGCGTAAAACTTGAATATTATGCGTAGAACTATGGGAAAGAAACTTTTTTAAAAATCTTTTCCTGAAATGAAATTTATTATCTGTGTGTTAAAGTTGTGATGTTCATAATTTTTCTTTCTTTCTGCACATGATTGTATTGCTTTTGAAATGTCTGGAGTGTTGCTACAGGTGGCTGATGGGACAAAACATTTACCTCATCTGTGGGATCTTTGTTCTAATGAGATTGTTGTTAGGTCTGCAAAGCACATCCTCAAGGTGATAAGCATAATCTAACCAGCTTCTACAGTTTTACTTAATTCCACAGTTTCACCATGATGATTTGCAAGGAGGTGTCACATGTTACTATATCAATTGCAACATGTAACACTTTTTTCCTGCTGTTGGTGTTAGAGATGGCAACTATTTACTTGCCTACATGAGAGTGGTCTGACTTACCTCGCACACATGCATGTGAAAACTCATTTCCTGTTCACATCCAACCTTCCCTTGTCTGCTTAAACTGATTGGTGGATATGTTTTTTCGTGTTTAATTTGATGGAACATGCAGAAGATAAACTAATACCAAAATACACAAACACAAAAAAATAGTGAAACAGCATGAACTAGCAGTGCATCTAATCCTGCCCCCCCCCTCCTTCTCCTTGCTTTAAAAATCCATGTCTATGGGGTCACAGAGAGCTGCCTGTACTTTGTGGTGTTCTTTTGAAGACCTCCAAAATTCTCACTAACACATACAAGTTCATTTTTTTGCCATCTTTTACTCCTTGAGCAGGATGTTTTGAGAGATATAGAGGATCATGATATAGCTGGCGCTATATCACATTTCTTCAACTGCTTTTTTGGAACTTTTCAAGCTGTTGGCACGAAAGTTACTGCTAATAATATGCAGTCCAGAACCCACAGAAAGGTATGTGTCACTTAGATTTACAGTTTTAGGATTTCTTATAGTTACTTTGGCTTATACTGCTTTTCAGCTTTGAGCTTTTTGTGAGCTAACTGTTGAGGCCATAAGTTCCCTTAGTTTGTGGTCTGTCATTGTAATTGTACAACAATTAAGGCAATTAAGTTGAATCTTTTTCTTCAGAAGAAAGTATAAGTTTGTCTTAAAATATTAAATGACGTTTATATTCTAAAATCTTTACTAAATCCACTGTCAGTAATTTTTCTGAAATGGAAATGGTAACATTACAATTTTCTCTTTTGATGGAGAAATCTTGACCTGAGGCTGTAATTTATCTTTGTTTATTTATAGGACCAAGGAGGTCATCAATCTTCAGGAAAGCCTTCTAGGGGGCAAGGAAGGTGGAAAGGCGGGGCATCTGCAAGGAAGAATCAATCCTCATTTATGAATGTTAGCTCAGAAACTCTGTGGTCAGACATACAAGAGTTTGCTAAACTCAAATATCAGGTATTAGTTATTCATAAGACTACAAGGACACTACATTTCTAGGACGAAGGAGTAATTTACAGAAAGTATATGGAATTTTTTTTTTTTACAACTTAGTTAAAAAATTTCTAGGAGGTCTTTTTTTTGATAGGAAGGAGTAATTTATTGCAGAAAGTTAATATAAGGGAGACAGCAAATGGAATTTTCCCCAAGCTTTTTACCATGCTTAGTTAAAAAACTTGTGCATTCTGGAGATCGCCCATTCAACCAACCATATAATAAATCTATCACCTTGACTTCATGATGTTTTTTCAATAGTACATCTGTGGTCAAGGGGCCATATTCTGTAATGGGATGACATTTTAGACTGGTCCTTTTCCTTTCGTTGCTGTAGAAAATAAGATGGAGTGATATGTATCATATGGGATCCTTAAGCACATTCTTTCTTCCTTCCATGATTTATTCCTAATGTGTATTGGTATATGTTTGAAATATATTTTCTCATTGTTGTAGATTGAGTTGCCGGAGGATGCAAGGTCACGTGTAAAGAAAGTTTCTGTAATACGTAATCTTTGCCAGAAGGTAATTATAAGTTAATGTGTTCTCAAATTGATTCCAGTTTGCATTTCATAATGCCACCATAAATTACTCTTTTGTGTTGTATACATTGTTTCACTTATGCTTCTTGTGCTGTTGCAACGATACTTCTCAAACTCTGTCAACCTTACTTGGATTTAGTGCTGTGAAAATTAGGGGTGTTGTCCTTTTGCAATATGATTTTCCATTCTTATGCTACTATTGCTTCATATTAAAATGTTAATCTTTAGCACATGCTCTAAAGGATGCACAATAGCTCTAAGTTTGATTGCATCTTTAATGGTTAATAAAAAGTATATAATGCCTTACATTTATGCATTTTCCTTCTTTTACTTGGTGCATTCTCATGCCATATCTGCTTTGTCTAGATATTACCTATTCTACATGTCAGGAGTTTGGGTCTTTCCCCGTCGGACTTGTCATAAGCAAACACTATATATCATAGGGTTAAATTACTGTGCTCAGAGTCCCAGAATATACCATTTCAGCCACAATATGTATAGTCATAACAAAAGAATTATATAATATACATATATATATATATATATATATTTTGATCTTGTGGGAACTTCCCCAAGACAGGGCCCTTTGGACCCACCCTTGGAGAGTAAACCCCCGGTTGCATCGCTACCGACCACATGGTAGTTTCCCTACATGCAAAGGGTAAGTTAAAGTGCATCACCTAGGGTTCGAACCAGGGACACCCAGCTAGGCTTGTAAGCCTTGTGCCCCCTGGCCCAACCTTGGGCTAACACTCAGGTGGTTATCAAAAAAAAAAAATGTGTAGTCATAACAAAAGAATTGGCTGTAAATATTTTATTTCCCATTTTACTTGTGTGAACAATGATGGTCATTGGCACAGTTCCTCAACTGCGATTACTCAGCTTCAAAATTCAATTTAGCTGCCCAAGTTTTAGATGGTCTTCTTATACAGAACTGTTGTCCAAAACTTTGAAGCTGAACTTCTTTTCTAATATGTTTTTTCTTGGTATACCCTACCTATTTTAATAAGTACTGGTGGAATAAGTTAGTTCTCAGAACTTTAGTACAGCCACCTAAATTCCTAATATGCTGGGTCATGGGTTTGCTTAATTTTGTTTAGTTTATATATGTGAGTATCCTGTTTTGCAACCATGTTCAATTCTAGTTAGCTCAAGCTCTAGAATTTATCTGCCTTCATGCGACTAATTATGTCTCTCATGCTAGTATTTGCATTGCTAAGTTTGAGCTTCAGAATGGCCTACAACTTGCTTGAGAATGGTTTTCTTTACAGGTAGGTATAAGTGTTGCAGCTCGCAAATATGATCTTAATTCTGCAGCACCTTTCCAAACATCCGATATCTTGAATCTCCAACCTGTAGTGAAACATTCAGTTCCCTTATGTTCAGAAGCCAAGGATCTTGTGGAAACGGGTAAAATCCAATTGGCTGAGGTATGAGTTGTACTTTGCTGTCTTATTTAAATCCTTACATGAATATGTATTTCTAGTCAACAGAATGCCCAAATAATCATATAAAAATAAAAAATAAAAAATAAAAAAAGCTTCAATGCCAAACATTATTTGGGACTATGAAGTTGGTGGCAATTATGATATTCATCTCGGGTATTATAATGCTTGGGGAACTTGATTTAAGATTGAATCAACATGAGGTTTAAGCAATTACTTACTATGAAAAAAACATGTACTGTTATATTGGAGTTATTTGAATCTTTAGAAGAGTTTTTGTTTATTTATTGGTAAGTTACACACGCACCCAATGGGTCTTGAACCCACGACCTCACCCTCTACCTTATAAAGGGTAGGAGGTGCGAATTGAGCTAGAACTCATTGGCGAATCTTTTGAAGAGTTTTTCCGGTGCATCTGTTAAGATGGAACCATACACTTGGTAGAGCCAGTCTAGATAGGTTGTATGGAAATTTACACATGATTACTTTTTGCAGAAGGTTGAAATTTCTGATGAGTGATTGTCTTCACAACTTTATATTTGATATTCTTGCATGGTATGTACCTTAGTAAAAATGAATTTTTCTGTGTTCCAGGGAATGCTTAGTGAAGCCTATACATTATTTTCTGAGGCATTTTCAATACTTCAGCAGGTATGTTATTCCACGATTTGCCCTCTTGGAATTCCTTTGGTATGGTTTATCATTTTTTTTAATTGCGTTGCAGGTTACTGGTCCAATGCATCGGGAGGTTGCTAATTGCTGTCGGTAGACATCTCTACCATAACGATTCTGCATATTTGTTGCAATAAATTGTTTGTTGATCTTATTAGTGAAATAAAAATTTATGCATCTACTTTGATTTGATCATAGATGGCAGGCACTAATGTTCCTCTGCAAGTCATGATAGATTATAGAATTATGCATCTTTAAATTAGCTATTATTTGGTTATAAGATTGAATTTCAAATCAGTGATCTGCACTTACAAGAGTGAAGCAGATCAACTTGAAAATTTGTTTATGATGCACTTGAGCTCTGAACAAACATGACTGGAGTTCCGTTTCTTTAAATTTTCAGGTATCTTGCCATGGTTTTGTATCATGCAGGAGACATGGCTGGTGCGATAATGCAACAGCACAAGGAACTGATAATAAATGAACGGTGCCTGGGTTTGGATCACCCTGACACTGCTCACAGGCATGCCTTTCTATTCTTTGCTTTTATTTTAATGCACTGAGTTGTTTGGATAGTATCTTTCAATTTGTAGTGTTTGATGGTATAAGCCCATTTGGCATAGTTATTTACTTATCAAAAAAATAAACCATTGGACAGTTATTTCAATTACCACAAGTCATATTTCAAATATTACCCAATGAGCTCATTCTCAAATGACTCCTTCCGTTGTAAGTGCAAGGTGGAGGGTAAAGTCATGAGTTCAAGACACACTGGGTGTGAAACTTACCAATAGAAAGAAAAAATTCAGATATTAATACCAATATTAGACCAATGAGTTTAGCTCAAATGGCACTTTCTAGTTCCATAATAATGGGAGGGGAAGGTCGTGGG
>OU015762.1:1713548-1728864 GCA_907173295.1 Fagus sylvatica
TCTAAAATCTCACACCAAACATGGTCGTTTTGGTCTCATGAATTCCTCTCATCAAGCTATATGCGAAACATTATCGTTCATGTTTTTATTTTTGTTTTAATTTGTTGCTAACATGTGCAATGCACAAGAACTTATAGGCCTAAATTCTTGAATATACAATAAATCATTAGTGAGCCGTGTATATAAATACAAAACATTTAAAAGTATATAGTAATGGTATGTAAACTTACCAAGTCCTAGTTGGTTAATTCAATACCAAGATCAAAAGTTCACCTCCAAATTCTAGTAATTATTATAGAGTAATGATATGTCAACTAACAAGTCTTTCGAATTGGTTAGCCCAATAACTTAAATTCGTGGTTAAGCTAAACAAAATTAGAAGTATAGAACTGCGAGATCAAGAATTAGTTATTTGCCAAAGTACTAATAAGAAGTAAATAAATTTTCTAAATAAAACATATATATGCAACTGTATAGAAGCATATTTTCTGAAATCCATATCAACATTACATGGCTTGAATAAGTTTAAAATACTCTGTTTTTCCTTATTATTGTTGATAAGTTATAAATGTATCCCATGGATGTTGAATTCATTACCTCAACTTCCATCTAACAATCCAATTATTATGGATGGAAGAACTGTTATTTTAGTTTGAACCAATTGGCTTGAATATGATCATTATAATATACAAAAAAGGGGTCAAAGCTGCGTTCCTCACCATAAAGAAGAAGAATAAGAAAAAGAATCCAGAAGCATTAACAGATGGGAAGAGGGAGGAATACGTACAAGAAAACCACTGGTCAGATGTATCCAACATGACATAACAAAGATAGACACATCTAATCCAATCACCGGTTTCGGGAGATTGCAGAATCAATCACTACTCAGATCAAACAAAGCTGACATACATGTAGGGACTAGGGATTAGAGAAAACCAATTGAAAAATGGTTACCTTTCTAAAAGCTTCACTACATAATAATAATATGGCCAAAAGCAGCTGAAGTTAGAAAGAAAGCTTGCAGCAAAGCTTTCAGTACAAGGTTTGCCACCACTTACTCAACTTCTCAACATTATCAATTCTGGTTTGACCCCTGATGCAAATAGATTAATATATTCTTCCATAGGTATTGACTGATGAATGAACTTGTCATTTTTCTTTTCGTTTTCTTTTTTTAAATTAAAATTTTGGGCCAATTTCTGGTATCATGTGAAAGCATTTCAATGTTTAATATGTAAAACAGTGTTAATTGCCCTCTAAAATGAGGTGAGCTTATTTCCATTTCTTATGTAAAACAGCTTCTTCTCAAAATAGAATTATCTTTTTACACATGACTTTTAAGGGTTTGCTTTTAAAATGGTGTGATTTCAAAGTGATGTATTTCCCCAATTTGTATAAGTATAAAATGAATCCTACAGTAAGAATGGAATGGAATTTGCTGTAAGCATTGTGACATTACATTATAAAAGCACATGAGAGTTACACAATGACTAAACTAAGGAAAAAAAAAAAAATGAGAACCACCGCATTTTCCAATTCTTTGTTTTTAGTTTAGTCTAGTTTTAAATAACCATAGTTCTGATCAAGAATAAGCCCCTTCAGCATAGGTTATGAGGAACTCATCATGAAAAGGATGGCATTGATTGGATTACATCCCCAACACAGGCTTGCACAAGCCAAAAAGGAGGTTTTCGAGAATTGCTTCTTTTTAAAAATGTAAAGTTTTGAGAGATATGGGGTTATGAAGGGAGATAACGGGTTAGTTATCATTATGAAAGACTTTTTAATAATTAAAAATCTTGTTGATCCACTATAAAGAATTATCACCTTCGGCAGTGACTTGTAGGAACCCTGTTGGGAACACCCTTAGTGTTCACTATTTTTTTTTTAATTATTATTATTTTTTAAATCTATAGATATAAGTTATAACAATTAGTCATGGACCCACGTTGCTTGAGAATATATATTAAAAATAAACTATTTTTAGAAGAAGTAGACTTACTTAGTTAAAGAGGTATTTTAATACTTAATAATTGACACATATATTTGCAAAGCCAAAAGAGGCGTGGGAGAAAGAACATGTGATAGGAAATTAAGAAACACAACACCAAAATACCTAAATGTATCAACCCAAAGTAGAGCTATAAAAAATACAAAAACTCATAAACCAAGAGCAAAGTTGCAAGAAATATATATATATATTTTCTTAAAACAAATATTGAGGGGATGGATTGGAAAAAGATGGCTGATATAACGTAATGAGGGAGATTGGAAAAAAAATGATTGATGCAGCATAATGACAAATTAACAAAATTGATAGCAAATCCTTTAGTATATCGACATTGTATATAGATATAGATGGGGAATGAGGATTTGAACCTAAGCTACAAAGCTCTTAGCCACTAAATACAAGTTGAGAAAGCACAATTGATGCCAAGTTTTGGTCTTTTGTTTAGTCCAGGTCTTCTCAAATAATGTAAAGATCATAATATCAATGGAATGGGCTAGTCATATCACTACAAAATATTTTCTGAGAATGTACTAGATACGAATTAAGAAAGTACCATTGACGCGAAGTCTTGGGTCTTTGGTTGTCTTTTCAATTAATGCAAAGTTCATATTATCCTAGGACTAGCCCTGAGGTTTGGGTTACCTAAGCTCACCCTAAATTTGGATTGCCTACTTATTATTAAATATTATAAAAAAGACATAAAAAAAAAAAATGCAAAATTATGGTTAGATTGTGGGAAAGCACACTTGAAGCCAAGTTTTTTGTCTTTAATTTGTTGAGTCCAGATCTTCTCAAAATAATGCAAAGCTCATAAATTATAATATCAATGGTGTGGGGCCAATCATCACTAAATATTTTCCAATAACGTCCTAGATACGAATTAGTAATGCACCATTGTCCCAAAGTCTTGGGTCTTCTATTGAGTCCAGGTCTTCTCAAAATAATGCAAAGCTCATAAATCATAATATCAATGGTGTGGGGCCAATCATCACTAAATATTTTCCAATAACGTCCTAGATACGAATTAGTAATGCACCATTGTCCCAAAGTCTTGGGTCTTCTGTCGAGTCTAGGTCTTTCAAAATAATGCAAAGCTCATAAATCATAATATCAATGGTGTGGGGCCAATCATCACTAAATATTTTCCAATAACGTCCTAGATACGAATTAGTAAAGCACCATTGTCCCAAAGTCTTGGGTCTTCTGTCGAGTCTAGGTCTTTCAAAATAATGCAAAGCTCATAATTAATATCAATGGCATGGAGTAGTCACCACTAGTAAATATTTTCGAAGAACTTACTAGATACGAATTAAGAAAGAACCATTAATGCAAAGTTTTTGGTCTGTTCTTGCGTATAGTTTTTCTCAAATAATGCAAAGCTCGTAATAGTACCTATGATATAGGCTATTCATCGCTAAACATTTTCCAGGAAAGTAGTAGATGCAAAATCTGTGGTTTCTTCTTGAGTTTAGTTATGGCTAGTTATCGTTATTAAAAGACTTTTGAGGATGGAACTAGTGACTAAGATCGACTATGCATAGTTCAAACTACCGGTGATATGGACTTCTAAAAAATGCATATATTATACTAACTAGGTGGTGGATGTAACAAAATGGGAATCAAGAGATAGAGAGGAAAACGTTTTATAAGAAAGTGCTTGATACAAATTTGGGAAAGTACCATTGACGCCAAAGTCTTTGGCCTTTTCTTGAGTAGGACCAAATTGCAAAATTAAAGCCGACACAAAATAAATGACAGGAGTAAGTGAACAAATTTGGGAAAGTACCATTGACGCCAAAGTCTTTGGCCTTTTCTTGAGTAGGACCAAATTGCAAAATTAAAGCCGACACAAAATAAATGATAGGAGTAAGTGAAGGGTCATTCTATAATACCCATGCTCTTTTGGTGGGTATGATACCCACTCAATTGGTACCATCAAATGTGATATAAGTACCATCATATGTGATGTTGGTACTATCTAATGTAATGTTGGTACTATCTGTTTTTTATTTTATATATATATATATTAAATTTAAATAATAAATACAAATTTAGGGATACCAAGCAGAATGATGGTAGGTACTATCATGTGTGACATTAGTACCATCAATGTGAGATTTTATCTATTAGAGGTACCGTACCCACATGAGTATTGTAAAATTACCAAGTAAGTAAACGGTGATAGTTGGCACAGCTTTAAGAAGTGAATGGTGATATTAAGGCACTGCTTTAAGTTTGGCACAGCTTTAAGAAGTGAATGGTGATATTAAGGCACTGCTTTAAGTTTGAACGTGCTTAGCATTATTGGAGCTCAATTGTAATAGTGTAATGTGAACAGTTTGATAACTACGTGCTCTATTTCAACTCAAAACCATTTTGCTTTGTGAGTCTTATTGTCACAGAAAATCAGAAAAATAATAATAATAATAATAATTAATGGAGTTGGGAAGTTTTTGGTGGTGGGTGGTGTTAGTTTGGTTCAATTTGGTATTAATGGCTGCTTTGGTTGCTGGGAGCAAGAGAGAACAGCTCTTTTGCAACTCGAAGCTTCCATGATCAACTATACAGATGAATATTCTAATTATTTTACATCTTGGGATTCCGCCAACAAAGAGAGTGATTGCTGTGATTGGGAAAGAGTCAAGTGCAACATCACTACTGGGCGTGTAATTGGGTTAATTGGGTAATCTATTGGGTACCCAATGGGTTGCTTATTGGGTAAATCTTTTAGAAACTTTAAGGATATTTTGGTAAATTTCAAGGTTGTATGAGTATTTGAGTCATTTAGGGTATTTTTTTTATACATATACATAGTACATACAATAAATGGGTAAATGTGTGGGTTTGGGTTTTAGCTTATATAATTGGGTTGGGTTGGGTTGGGTTTGGGTAATACCTACTTTGTTAAATGGGTATAAATGGGTTTGTTTTTAAATAACCCATTTAAAATTTAAATGGGTAACCACCTTACTATAAATGGGTAATTGAATCACATGACTTTAAATAAGTCATTACTAAAGTAACGTGGATGACTATTTCGTATGGGTTGTAATACTACAACCTATTTAAAACTCACCCAAACCCACCCATTTGCCACCCCTTCTGAGAATATAACGACATGACTTGATGACTGGCCATGTGGGAGTAGGGATGGTGAAGGAGGGAGCGAGGGAGGGGTTAACTTTTGATTTTGTTTTGGCAAGATGTATGAGTTTTTTTTAATCATTATTTTAGGTCCATGTTAGTGGAATGATGACGTGACAAAATCTTAGTTTTTTATTTTAAATGAAAGGTTAATATTTAAAGAATTCTATATCTATATAATAGAATATTAAATGAGAGGTAAGATGGAGACAATGTTCGAACTCATGATACCAATACTACAGGCTACTTATCACTATGAAACATTTTTCAAGAAAGCACTAAATATGTACTGCAAAAGCACCATTGACGCCAAAGTCTGTGGCCTCTTCTTGATTGTGGGTCTTCTTAAATAATGCAAAGCTCATAGTATTTGTGGAACCGTTCCGAATGCCATGGATATCTCCAACAGTGATGCTAGTTGAGCTATAAGGCTCTTGACCCCTTTTTACTAAATTAAACAGTATTGGTTTAAAACTCCCCTTGGGAAGATCAACATTTACGAACAGTAGATATTTTAATCTATTTGTGTTATATCTTGATGATACCATATTAATCACTTTATATTAATTTTCATGCCTCTAAAATTTTTATTATTGTTTTAGAGTTGGGTAAACTAAACAAGCTAGAGTAGTTGTATTTGGATGGCTCATCCATTGATAAAAGCTTCCTTCATAAAGTTCGAGTCATGACTTCTCTTAATGTATTGAAAATGCGAAACTGTGGACTCAATGAGAGCTTACCTGCCCAAGGTAGGTTGCTTTCACAATGATATTACTTTTGGATCATTATATTAGTATATTCTAAGCACTAATTCTGTCATTTTACAGGCTGGTGTGAACTTAGGAAACTTCATGTCACGCCCCGAACCCAAAGCATGAGCTCGACACGTGACAACGGCCGCACACCCATAAAGCTTTGCCTTACAAGTGTGCCAGGCCTCACTAACGAATTACAATACTAGCACCAAATGAAATTAAAATCTCCAAAATAATCCACTAATCAAGGATGTATCAAATAATTAAATTTCATAACATCACTAATCCAAAATTTTCTTAAACAAAGGTCTCTCACAAAATCACAAAAATAGCAATCATGATACACTTGATAATCTTGTCTAAATTTCTTCCCACACTGCTCCCTTGCAACGTTTGCGCTAACTAATCCTCAAAATCTGAAATGGGGAAATAAATGGGGGTGAGCTGGGAGGCCCAGTAAATAACCAAATATCCTTTTCCAGCCGGATCAAACATACATTTGTTAAAAACATATATACATAAGTAGTATGAATTCTTAAACAATGATTTTGATAAAACACTTGGTTTGGTTGACAAAATAAAATATAATTTCATTTGCAAATAGCAAGTTAAACATATTCAAAAATAAATATAGATTCAAATACAGATTCAGATATAGATATAAATACATATACTAAACAATCTTGGTGACTACGGTCACATTATCCTTGTGACAAGGCCCAAAAACCACACATAGGTCGGTGGCAAACCCCAGAATGAAACTAGTTTCGGTACCAACGTATAATCCCCATTGGCGGGGCCCAGAACATAGTCAGACTGAGAGTTTTCAAATATCAAAACACATTTAAAATATATTTGAATTCCAAAACATAGTGATTTTCAAACCTTATTCAAATTATGTACAAAAACAAATCATTTAACAAATAAGCTGTATAAAGATTCTTATAACATATAATCACATGTTTGATCCGAATTTTTGAAGTAAACAATACTTTACAAATACAATTATTTTTCTGATATTTCGAAACAAAGTTGATTTTGGCATAATAGAATAATAAACTATAATAATAAGTTTACAAATAGGAATATTTAATATATAAAATTGAGAAAATACTAGTTAAGGATAAAGGTTACTTACCTCTAGCGAGTAAAAGATAACATAATCCTTCCTATCTTCTCTTTTCAAATCTCACAAATCAGATCCTAATCAATTATACAATAACCAAAATACATTAATTGACATAAATAATGCTATTTACTTAGCAACTAATTTATTCACTGGACTGCCTAATATTGGCCTAAATCCTTCTCCATTCTTTCACGTCAATAGCTATAGCCATGACAAGTTTTATTATTTTTATTTATTTTCTTTCTTTTCTTTCTTTTTCTTTGACTGCATGTACAGCAGTATTAACCCATACTTCACGTTAAAGACTAGGACTTGTTTATCTTTTATATATTTTCTTTTTGTTTCTTTTTCTTTCTTCACGTCAATGGACTAGGCTACCTTTTATTTCTTTTCTTTTCTTTCTTTTTCTTTTACTGCTGCATGTACAGTGGCCATCAATCTCTATCACGTCAAACCTATACTCATGCCTAGTCTAGGAAATCAAACAGTAAATATAGATATGGTATTCATAGTTCCTATGCAGCAATTCTACTACGTATTGCTCCTAAATTTGGCTGATTCAGACTATGATATTCATCAATAGTAATTAAATCTAAAATAAAAGTTTTCTATGCTCTTACCTTAAAGAATTCTCCAATTTATCTTTTCTTGAAATCCTTCAAATCTTGCCGTCAAAAAGTGTCTATAGGTGTTGAATAAAGTTTATAACTCTATTTATACTCTAATATTGCTAGGGTTACAACTTATTTATTTTTATTTCTACAAACTTCTTAAATAATTGATTTATTTGTATTTTTACCCCACAATTAAAATTACTAAGTTACCCACTTAAACAAAAACTCTTTTTTCTTTTTTCCTTGGACCGGGTATTACATTCAAGTGATAGACCTCAGTGAGAATAAATTTGAAGGGATATTGCCTTCATGTATGCAGAACTTGACATCACTTTCCCTATTGGATCTCTCTGACAATCACTTCAATGACCTCCCCCATTTATCTAGTTTGACATCACTTGAGTACCTTTCTTTGTCAGATAATGACTTCCTGGAACCCTATCAGATTCTCTTTGGTTTTCCAACCTCTCAAATCTTAAAGTTCCTATTAACCGATAACAATGCAATAGATTTTGAACCTAACACTCATAGTTTGATTCCAGCCTTCCAATTAAAAGTCCTCAATTTGTTTAACGGTTCCTTTAATGGATTCAATAGAACAACTCCCAGATTTCTTCAATACCAATATGATTTGCGAGTAATTGATCTCTCCCACAACAATTTGGTTGGGAAGTTTCCCAATTGGTTGCTAGAGAACAATACAAGATTGGAGATTCTTATTTTAAAAGATAACTCCTTGAATTCAATTAGATAACCTAATGTACTTGACCTAAGGAACTGTACCTAAGTTTTACCCTACAGTAAATTATAAGTGAGCATTAAAAAGAACATAATTTCAAAATCAACTATAGAATTTAAGTCCTAGGAAACAGAGTAATATATGATATGTTTGTAAGTCTTTCTAATTGGTTGTCGCAATAAACTTAATTCATAATTGGTTAATTAAACCCCGGAATCAAAAGTTGTAAAGTACTTTCTAAAGGGTATTGAGATGTGCTCATAGATTCCAGTTGGAGAGCATGCCAGTAATTTGTCACAGGTATTGACTGATGAATGAACATGTAGGTTTTCTTTTCTTTTTCCTTTTAAAAATCAAATTTTGGGCCCAATTTATGGTATCATGTGAAAGCATTTCAATGTTTAATAATAAGTAAACAGTCTTTATTGCCCTCAATTAGAGGTGAGTTTATTTCCTGTTCTTATGTTTTATGCTTCTCAAAATGGAATTATCTTTTTACACATGACTTTTAAGGGTTTGCTTTTAAAATGTTGTGCCAAAATAGACGTGATTTCAAAGTGATATATTTCCCCCAATTTGTATAAAATGAAACATAGTTTTAAAAACCATAGTTCTGATCAAGAAAATCCTCCATACCATTGAAAATTATTAGATACTCTCCTCTCCACTATATCACGCATTTACATCCTTAGCAAAAGTCACATTCATAGCAATGGTAACAAACTAGCCCCTTCAGCATAGGTGATGAGGAACTCATCATGAAAAGGAAGGCATTTATCCCAAGCAGTTTCATCGCCAACACAAGCTTGCACAAGCCAAAAAGGAGGTCTATGAGAATTGGTTCTTTTTAAAAATGTAAAGTTTTGATAGACATGGGGTTATGAAGGGAGATAACGGGTTACTTATTTAAAAATCTTGTTGATCCACTATAAAGAATTATCACCTTCGGTAGTCACTTGTAGGAACCCTGTTGGGAACAGCCTTGCTGTTTGGGCCAAAACAAAAAATCCTAGAAATGCCTTGAGGGAGGAAGCTAAAGCCCTTTTGGTGTTGGTCTTGGCTGGGTGGAAAGACACCACAGATATTAAAGAGAGAGTCTTGTCCCACATTGACCAAGTATTATTGGGTTGTGCAATTTATTAACCATATGCAATTCTCATCATAATGCGTCTTGAGTTAATTTATCTATACTATAATGTAAAACCGAAGCTTTTTGACTTTTGGTTGACCTATAATATTGCGCCACATAAGCTTTTGAAATCTCACAATTTTACACCTCATTATTTTAATATATATTTTCTAATTGAATATAAATTTTATTCTATAATTAAACCTTCCATTAGAATCTTGACACATCATATTTTTCTTTAATATAAAGAATATATTATTCCATATATATAACACAATCATAATAAATGTCTAATACTAAAATATATTCCATATATAAACACAATATAAATATCTTTTAATAATAATCATAATTATCAATTTTTATCAAGATTTTTAGAGTTTTTTTCTTATGTATTTCATTTAATTTTTGTTGCTGGCAATGGAGAAAGGTGGATGGATTTGTTATAATGAAACCACGTGAGCTTGAAATGAGTAATGAAAATTATTTAGATTTGATCATTTAATCATGTGCCTATGTATTTATTTGTCATTCTTCTTATTTTAAGTATCCTTTATTTTATTTTTGGATGGAAACATGATCCATATGGTAAATATAAACATGAATCATGTTTTATAAAAATTGGATTATATTCAAATTATGCCAAAAAAAAAATTACATTATATTAAATTTTAATTATCCTATGATAAATATACTTTCTTAGTTATTTTTTTAACCAAAAAGTAAGATCTATTCTAAATCTGATCCGTAAAATCTCTTTTATCGATCTTGCCTACAACATTTCGAACTACAAAAAAGAAAAAAATACATATTCAACAAAAAGAAGTAAAATGAATCAAAATTAATTTAGATCTTATATTCAATTATTTTCCTGTGCATCGCACAGGTTTGCAACTAGTTAGATTTTAACAATTAACTTTAAGTCTTCCATTGTCTTGGTCTAAGTCTTCTCAAATAATGCAAGGTTCATATACTTACTGATATAGACTAGTGTTCACTATGAAACACTTTACAAGACGGCACTAGATTTGAGATTCTCTCTCTTTCTTTCTTTTTTCTTTTTATTTTATTAAATCTAAGTCGCAGACCCATGCGTTGCCATGGAATATATATTAAGAATAAACTATTCTTAATTAGAAAATTCTAGACTCACTTAGTTAAAGAGGTATTTTAATATTTAATAATTTTCACATAGGCAAAAAGGTATAAGAGGGGGAAGAAAGAACATATGATAGGGAATTAAGAAACACAACACCAAAATACCTAAATGCATCAACCCAAAGTAGAACTATAAAAAACACAAAAACTCACAAACCAAGAGCAAAGTTACAAGAAATAATAATTAAAAAAAAAATTCCATTAAAAGAAAGAAGAAAGTACTAGCAAATGGACTAAATGGAAAAGAGAGGTGTAGAGAAAATACTAGCAAATTTATAAGAAAAAAAGATAGGGAGAAGCAAAGTCAAAAAGGGAGAGGAAAGATTAAAGGAATTATAACAGTAAAGTGTAAAATAATGGGGAGAAAGAAGAGCCAAAAATGGTGGGGATAGGGTTTGGAGGAAGAGTAATTGTAAGGTGAAATAGAAAAGAAGATGGGGAGAAGAATAGTAAAAAAGAAAGATGAAAAGTTTGAGGAAATGAAATAGTAATGTGTAGAATGTGGGGAGTAGAATGGCGAAAAAGGGAGAGAAATGGTTGGAAGAAGAGTAATGGTATGGTGAGATGGTGAGGAAGGAGAAGAAGAGCCAAAGAATAAATTGAGGGATTGGAAAAACATGGATGACATGACGTAATAAGAGGGGAGGGGAGACAATGGAAAAAAAGTGCACAACCCAAAAAATTTGAACAATGCGGCACAATTTTTTTTAATGGTAAAAGCAATAGTCCGCCTTAATAAATTCCTCATTTTTTATCTACCAGCAATGTTATTTGTGTCTTATATATTTGTTGAATCTATATATAGTTAGACACCCAAAAAAATATAAACTAAAACTTTTTTTTATATTAACATAAAATAGTTCTCAATGTGTCCATGTGGCTCTCTCTCAATTGCTTGTTCCAATCCTTTTTATTCACGTTTTTTCTTCTTGTTTTGAAATGAATCTCATCTTCAGTAAGCCTTTAACAGTTGCAAACCAAGATCGATAATACAAAAACAAAAATGAATCATAGAGACAAATTACTTTCTTTTAATAATGATTTGGCTATTCCTGACATTATCAAACCCATCAACCGTGCATAATAACACTCTATACTTATACATAATAGGAACAAACCCACAAAGGCAATGCATGAACAACCCCAAGAAGGTGCAATCAATTGGGAGATGAGGAGGTGAGGGAGATGAAGAGGTGAGGGAGTTCAAGAGGTGAGGTAGAAGAAATGTGAGGAAGAGGAAAACTATGAAAATGGAGAGAATTAAATAGAGGTAAATGTTAAAAGGTAAGAGTGAGAGAATTAATTAATTAGAGGTATGGGTGATGAGGAAGGGTGTGGGAAAGGAAACTGATGTATCTCTTTAGGGAAAAAGTTAAAGCTTCACCTAAGTTTATATAATAGATATATATTGTATATAGATATAGATTGGGGTAGGGGGATTGGAACCTAAGCAACAAAGCTCTTGGTATAATAATCAATGGTATTGGCTAGTCATTACTACAAAATATTTTCCAAGAACGTACTAGATAAAAATTAAGAAAGCACCATTGACGCCAAGTCTTGGGTCTTCTGTTGTCTTTTCAATTAATGCAAAACTCATAATATCTATTGCATGGGTAGTCATCCTTATGAAAGACTATTGAGGATAGATCAACTAGTGACTAAGATCGACTATGCAAAGTTCATACTACCAGTGGTATATATGGACTTCTTAAATAATGCAAATATCATTATACTTGTTATAAAATAGAAAGGAATTGCAAGAGAAAATGGAGATGAGAAACTATAATGGGAACTTTCTATTAAGTGGTCATCCACAGAAGTACATGAGCCAACTATAAATAAAAACTTCCAGAATGAGGTAAATAATTTAACAAAATACGACATCGAAATATTGTAAAGCTTCATGGATATTGTGTACATAGGCGATGCAACTTTTTGATCTATAGTTACATGGAAAAGGGAAGCTTATTTTGGGTACTAAGGAATGATGTGGAAGCTAAAGAATTGACTTGGAAAATAAGGGTCAGTATCATAATAGGGATAGCAAATGCTTTATCTTACATGCACCATGATTACACTCTATCAATAGTTCATCGAGACATCACTAGTAGTAATATTCTCTTAAACTCAGAACTAGAGGCTTGTGTAGCTGACTTTGGCTTGGTTAGATTTGTTAACCTACTTCCTCAAATCGAACTATATTAGCCGGCACTTATGGTTACATGGCACCAGGTAATTTTTTTTCATCCATATTATGCTTTTATTTCCTCCAAAAGATTCAGTATATTAATATGTTCCCCTTAATTGACAATTGGTTAAGCAATGAAAATAGGACATTCTCCGTTAAACCAGTAATTATCTCATACATCAGATATAATTATATATGCATGAGATACTTTCCCTTGTTTAACATACATAGGTATTATTAGAAGGTGAAATTGGTGTGTGATACATGTCTTTAAGTGCTGAAATTGATTTTTCATTCTTCAAAAAATTTCCCCTTTTTGTATTGCTTAATATTTATATGAAATCAAATAATGCAGAAATTAAGAAACCCTATCACATGTACCTAGCTTCTAGTGATATAAATAAATGCAAGAAATTTTGCTTACGTTTTTTTTTACCATCTCTATATTCTCCAGAATTGGCCTACACCACTGTCGTGACTGAGAAATGCGATGTTTACAGCTTCGATGTAGTGGCATTAGAAACAATAATGGGAAGGCATCCAGGAGAACTGATTTCATCTTTATTATCATTATCATCTACTCAACACATAATGCTTAAAGATATTTCGGACCCACGTCTCTCTCATCCCTTCTGTAAACCAGTTGGTCGAAGTGTGGTTTTGTAGTAATACTAGCCCTGACATGTCTCCGTTCTAAGCCAAAATCTCGGCCCACAATGCAACATGTGTCTTAAGAGCTTCTTGCTCCAAGACAAGCTTTGCCCGAGTCTTTTCATGAGATTTCAATTCAGCAGCTGATGAATCAAGAAATATATGTCGTAGACAAGAATTAGGAAAAATTTATGGACAAGTGAGTTATCCATTGAATTTGCAACAAAAGTACTACAATTCCATAAGCAATGCTATTTTCCTAAATTGTGTGTACCAAAGATTTAAAGATTTATTTTAGTTGGGGTCTAACTCAATAGTAAATATAATATTAACATTTTCATACTGTTTGATTTTTTTTAGCTAGCTATTAATTCATGATCATATTGTTTTATGCTGGTTCATAGGTCAAACCATGGTGTGTAGGCAAGTGTCTTCCGCCCAAGTGATGTGTTGCAAAATTCGAGTCCGACAATGATCACGTTTATTTTTTTATTTGGAGATAATAAAGCTGTCTATCAACACTTTGTCATAAGTCCCATAGAAATAGGGAAAAATATCCTCTTCATTTTAAAATCCTCTCATTTAATCCATTCATTGTTCAGATAAAATCTGAAGCATTCACTAATTGGCATCATTTTTGCTTTTTGTCTGAACCTTTGAATTACTCCACCTCAGCTCAAATATTCTTTTCAAAAAATAAAAATAAAAAATAAATAAAAAGAGATCTGCATTTCATTAAACAGAAGATTGAGCTACATCATTTGCAAAGATGGCAGTTAGAAATTCTTGGAAACACCGGTGTCATCACTCTTCCTAAAACGTTGAGACAAACATTTGATTCACATATCTCATGCTTGTTTTCAAATGGTGGACTGAACCTAGAGAAAAATTACAAGCAAATTTAACAGTATTTTTTTTTTTGATGAATCACATCCAGATATTGAAACACAATTAAACAAATTACAAGGTAATTTAACAGTATTTTAGTTTGAACGCCTCTTGATTATGGAAGTGGTTAGCCAAAGGAGGATGGGTTAAAATTTTGACTCTTTTGGCAAGATGTTTGAGTTCTTTTTTTATTTTTTTTTTTTTTAAATCATTATTTTAGGTCCATGTTAGTGGAATGATTACGTGATAAAATCTTAATCTTTTATTTTAAATGAAAGGTTGATATTTAAAGAACTCTATATCTATATGATAGAGTATTAAATGCGAGGTAAGATGGAGATAATGTTTAAACTCATGACCACCTACTATGATATCATAATAAATTACAAATTCTCTCAAAAAAAATTTCTTTCCTCAATGAAAGTAATTATTAATCAAAAGAAAACGAATTATTTTCTTCCACATTTTTGTTTTTAATAAAAGTTTTAGTTAAAAAATAAATAAATTATCATGGTGGTGGGTGGAAAGATACCATGGAGGCGATGGCAAAGTCTTCAATTGTCATGGTTTAGGCCTTCTCAAAGAATGCAAAGTTCATAATACTAGTAGTGAGTATGAAACACTTTTCAAGAAGGCACTAAAAACGAGTTGGGAAAGCACAATTGACGCCGAAGTCTTTGGTCTTTTGTTGAGTCTAGGTTCTCCTTAAATAATGCAAAACTCATAATATGAATGGTATGGCCTAGTCATCACTATGAAACATTTTCCAAGAAAGTATTATGTAGGAATTAGGAAAACACCATTAACCCCAAAGTCTCATGGAGGTGGGTGCAAAGTGCATAGACAAAATTGACGGGAAGTCTTCCACTATATATATTATATTGCAGGTGGAATTGCTTTAAAGAAC